>JH153110.1:220352-241974 GCA_000226015.1 Mnemiopsis leidyi
GGTGGACGTTCTCCCCAAACCTAGCTTCCCTGTTTCAGGTGGACGTTCTCCCCAAACCTAGCTTCCCTGTTTCAGGTGGACGTTGACGACAATGAGGAAATAGCTGCCGCACGTCGAGTGGTCTGCATGCCCACTTTCCAGTTCTTCAAATGTGGCTACATGTTGGACAAGTTCGCGGAGCCTAACCGGATTAAGCTGGACGAGACCATCCGAAAGTTGAGGCGGATGGAAGTGAAGGAGGATGAATATAGGTTCGAACAATTCCCTCCAGTTATCACCAACAGAGCGTAGATCACAGCTCATCCAACAGAGCAGACTGATGTAGTGATTAAGTGCTGTATATGTACCTGTTTCAGGTGGACGTTCTCCCCAAACTAGATTCCCTGTTTCAGGTGGACGTTCTCCCCAAACCTAGCTTCCCTGTTTCAGGTGGACGTTCTCCCCAAACCTAGCTTCCCTGTTTCAGGTGGACGTTCTCCCAAACCCTAGCTTCCCTGTTTCAGGTGGACGTTCTCCCCAAACCTAGCTTCCCTGTTTCAGGTGGACGTTGACGACAATGAGGAAATAGCTGCTGCACGTCGAGTGGTCTGCATGCCCACTTTCCAGTTCTTCAAATGTGGCTACATGTTGGACAAGTTCGCGGAGCCTAACCGGATTAAGCTGGACGAGACCATCCGAAAGTTAAGACGGATGGAAGTGAAGGAGGATGAGTATAGGTTCGAACAGTTCCCTCCAGTAATCACCAACAGAGCTTAGATCTCAGCTCATCCAACAGAGCAGACTGATGTAGTGATTAAGTGCTGTATTAGTCTGGCACCAATTTCGTCTGAAAAAGTTTTTTATGTTTCATGAGATTATGGCTTTTTTCCGTTTAGAGAACGCACTACAGTTATCACTATTGTTATGGCACCAGGTTTTTATGTGTTTTTCAAACCTCTAGTGAAGACTAAAGAATCTAGTTTGTTGCGCGATTTTATTCGACAGTGTCTATTTGTTTCAAATTTAATCAGATAGTGACTGAAAGTCATTTTCCAAAACAAAAAGAATTCGAAAAATTAAAGCATACGCTCGATCTTTAAGTTTATCAATAGCTCTTAAATTTCATGGACGGTAGTATAGGTGCACTTAGTATAGATGCACTAGTAAAGATGCACTTATGACAAAAATGTAACACATTTAAATTGTATTTTGTGATTTTTATGTTTACCATTTAATATAAATCGAATTGTATTTATGTTAAAAAACAGATTTCATTCGGTCAAAACAGAAGAAGAAACTGGAAATATATAATGAAAAGAGGAAGGATGATTGTAGAAGGAAGAAGAAACTAAAAGAGGTGGAGTAAGAAAATAATTGAAGAGAAGATGATGAAATATTGAGAAATCAAAGAAGATAGAATACTACATAGTTTTCAGGTAAATAGACAATCGAAGCCTGGAATTTATTTATTTAAGTATTTAAGCGAGTTAAATTTATTTATTCAAGCGATCAGAGCATTAATTTCATGACTTATTATATGTGCGATGAATTCAATTTTTTGAATGAAACAGAGCTTTGTTTTCAGTTCAGAAAATCTGAAAGCAACATTTCATATTAATTATATTTTACACGGCAAAATAAAAGGTCGCTCTCTCAAATTTAAACACTCAGCAAATACTGGACATATATAACTAACTATTACTAAAAACTAGAATATCTTTGATAATGACACTAATTTGATCATGATTAAGGTCGTTTTCAGGATTGAGATTCTTCTTAATCGCTCATAATTAAAAATGACAATTATGTCAAATTAAAGTCTGGTTACCGCGATTGTTTACTCAACGATCGTTACCAAATGATCGACTGCATATAACTTATCATACCATAATCGCATGATAATTACAATTTTAGAACGTATTGGTTTCAATTTGCATACATCGCTCAGCAGATGCTAATCATACAACTATATAAGCCAATACAGTTAGTACTAGTACAAATTGTGTGAGGTAAACTACTACTGGAGTTATATGAATACAATCGAGTACCATTATGCTACTGTCATCGCAATTTGTACCTGCTGTTTGACACTGATCTCAGTTATACAATTATAAGATTAGACACCATGACATACCAGTACTCATTATTATAATCACCAAATATTATACTGTCATTAACCACCCTACTACAAGGTTTAGTGTATAAACATATACATATCAGTGTCATCATGGTCTACAATAGTATTTTTCTAATAATCAGAGTCATTATAATGTTCCTTGCTGCCTATTTTTCAGCAGGCTTTTCTTCTGAGTTAGCTTTGGCTTTCATCTTCCTCCTCAGAAAATTTCCTTGTATTTTTGCTGCAGCTGCTTTAACTTCAGGGTCCTCAAGATCTATGTCTGAAATTGTTAAAAAATTGATTTCTAGAAAGTTATTACTGTAGTATTCAACAACTGCACCGCAGCCATTAAAAAAATTGAATAAGGTGCACAAGAAATGTGACGGGAATCAGGACCTATTCTTATGACCTTACCATGTATGCCCCTCAGTCGTTAACCCTGTAACCCAGTAAATTTGTAGCACTTTAATTGTAGCATCAAAAAAGTTGAAAATGATGTTTAGCAAGTGGAAGTACACCAGTTATTAAATTATTTAGCCTATTTCTAATTCTATGCAGTTTGCTATATCAAGCCACTCTCTATGTAGTCTGCTTTATCAAGGCATTGTCTATGTAGTTTAAAAAGCCGCTGTATCATACTCCCACTGAACTTACCGACTACTTCTTCTTCTGCAGGAGGGCTGGAAGGGGCTGGAGCTGCAGGAGGAGTCTCTGTTGAGTCAGACATGATGTCGTCAGTGAAGTCTTTCGGGGAAAGAAATTATCAAATTAAGGGAGTAATTGTGACTTAGGTATGAAAATTGAAAGAATTATTTGCATTTTTGTCTTGTTGAACTTAGGTAACCAAAATCATTAAGGCTAAAAATAATATTAGGATAACCACTTCGGCACTACAAGTTCGAATGACTAATTAACTTTCAGTGTCTTACTATAAACTAATAAACTTACTGTTCCGCTATCCGACAACTATCAAAAAAAACAAATTGACAATAAAAACTAAAGCCAAAGGAGATGTCTGTATACAAGATGTTTCTGAAGATGATATGAAAAAATTGAACACCTCAACTTCGTGTTTCTCTTTTCCTTGGCTGAACCTGCTCAGTCTTCCAATTTAAGGAAATTTACATGCAAGGAGATATGATATATCCGACTAAACTGACTAAGACGAGTAAGCAAACTGACTAAGACCAAGAATACCGCATATTAAAGCGCATAACAACATGAGAACACTCTCTTCTCAGACGTAATGTCTAGACTCTCGACAATTAGTAGGCTAGGTGGACACTCTAAAAGTAAATCAGCTCATGGTTAGTCAGATTATATCCATTAGCTTGTTGAGCTGAGCCGCAGCCGGAACAGTGTTATTGACATTGTAATACATTGGGATAGACAATTTAGATACTTCGTGGGTATTGGACCAAGATTTCGTCCCGTGTTTATTCCACCGACGGTCGGCTTCTTTGATAACATATTTAATTTTGCTTAATTGAAATCTTCATCTTTTTTTTCAATTTTCGGCCAAAGCTGTTTTTTTATTAAATTTTTGTAAAGTTTCAAAACCCAACAACAAAATATTTATCATGGGTTTTTATCCAGTTTATAAATTTTCCTGTGCTAACGAAAAAATAACATAATAACCATAATTCTAAGGATTATTATTTTGGTGTACCTCAAGGATCAAGTTTAGGCCCCTAAGCATATCATCATTTAACTGTAAACAGCTGATGCTTATTCAATGTACACCAAAATTTGCCATATGAAATTTATTTACTTCACAAGAAATGTGCCAAAGCGTTTTCCAATTTGTAACAATATTACGATTTATGATGAAAAACAGTCGTTTCAGTTGAAGACGAACGTCTAAACTTTTTCATTCCTCAATGTAGCTTTTGCCACTATGGAGCTGAACCGATTTTTCAATTTCGAAAAGTTTGTGAGTTGTTACTTAACAGGGATTTTATGGTTTGGCATATTGAGGTATCATTTCTCATCTGTGCACTGCAATTCAGAAATCCGGACGAATGCGTCAGTGAAATCTATTCTCATCGCGGAAATCCGAAACACTCCAAGTAACAATTGGACCAATTTGTCGTGCTAAATAAACTCTATAAACGCATGTAAAGATATCGACGAAATACACATATATATAACGTCACGTCGTCACCGAAGAGCCATCAAAATTTCGAAACGAAACTGAGACACAAAGTCAAAGTAATACAATCCAGTACATTGAAAGAGGACCTCATCACATAAAGTGACATGTAATAACTTTTTAATCACATTTTTAGTCGGTAGTATGTATTCATTTTAGTGCTGATAATGAGGCAACTTTTAATTAGAGCTATGAAATGGTGCACTCGCCTTAATTCTTTAATTATTGAAATCAAACAACAAACAACTGTCTGCTGAGTTTGAAATGTGGTATGGCTTTGAGAGTGTGAGCTCACAAGTTGGTAAGCTGGATTAGTGGCATCATGGAAGTTTACGCTCATTTCCTAAGGATTGATGAATGCGAGAAAGACGACAGCAAAACTAAAACTTGCAGCTAAAGCCTGAATTCTAGAAAGGTGAATGAAGGAACAGAAGAAAGCCGGTGGTTTTATCATATATAAATCCTTCAAACTCCAAGCGGATTACTAACTATATATATGAACTCCAAGTAATACTATGCGCTATCACACTGACGCCGTAACACAAAAGAAGATTGGATGAAATCCAATACTACTTCTATCTTTTCATATCAGAATGGTAGTAAGCAATAAGCAAATTTTGAATTACAGGCAACTCTAAGGCAATCATGAACGTCTGAACGTCGTATTGAAATCCTAACGTCTAAACGTCGATTAAAAAGTTATAAATACTCAACTTTAACTGTGACCTCCAAACCGTCGAATACCGACTAGTTCAGATTTAGGAAAGGTTTATTCCCAAGCAATATAACTTTTACACTAAAACGTGTGCATTTTGTTTGCTCAAACAAACCACCGAAATCGAATACCGAATATAGTTCAGGTTAAGGAAAGGTGTATATTCCAAACCTATATAAACTATAGACTAAGCTGGACTGATGACGCATCACCAAATCAGCTAATCGTATACATTGACAGTGTTACAGGGAACAATACTGTGGCGGACGAATGATAGAGCTCTAACGGTTTCCAACGTAGCTCTTTAGACGCGTAACCCGAGATGTGTGCGAGGGCTGCCCTCTGAGAAATCAGCCCAGCATACATACCAAAATTTGTGCCCTGTTATAGTTGACACCTGGCTATTAAGTTGGTAAATGTTAGCATCTGTTTCTGTGTTGGGGTGGTTGAATGTAACCACTTTGTGCTTACAAGTACGGTCACTGACAATCGAAATGAAGGCAGCCATGCGAACAAAATCATTACATAATAACTATAAACCGCGGGACGATTTGTAAAATTACTTCTTGTTGTGTAAATGCCCATGCGAGTTGAGGATTATACATACCCGATAGTCCAATACAGTTACAGTGGACAATGCAGCAAACTTAGCGTGTCATTGAAACGTAGCGCTGTTATACATGCCAAGAAGCATGAAAGATTAAGAAGCCTTTCCATCTGACCACAGATCAATTGTCACTTACGAAATCGTTGATTCTACTTATTTTGGGTTAAGATAAAGCGATTTATAAAGAATGGCGTTTTTGACGGTTTCCCTGAAATACCTGTTCTTTTTTACAATCCAGGAGAGACAACGCCGTGGCCCGTGCAGATGAAAATAACTTAATGTTTCCTTTTGATGATATATCATATAATGGCAGCATTTGGACTACTTCTAAACTTATATGGTATAACTGTTAATTGATTGACAATTGAAATCATCATTATTGCGTTAAATTGGCAGACAATTGTGTTTATCACCGCTGTGTTGGATGATCGTGAGATGCGTTATCTGAACGATCGGACATTAAAGAAATGTATAATTGTTGGGAAGGGTACACATATTTTAAACCATGATCAGAAGCTAAAAATCACCATGTTTTCTAGCTCCTGATCATTGGTCAAAATTGCAGTGAATACGAAAATCAAAGAACATTATAAAAAAGCCATATCGTTAACTCTAATATATAACTAATGCATATTATAATTGTAAGATGATAAGCAGAAGCCAGTTATAACTGTAAAGTCTTAACACATCCTTCTCCCTACAAAAGCATATTAAAAGCATAAAGCAAATCAACTTCGCGGTACTCAAATTTATTAAGCTATAGCAAGTATACCTCGACATTTGTCTCTCTCAGTCGCCACTCACTTATATACTTTGATTAAATGCACACCAAGTATACTAGGACCTCATGGTGGTCACGTGATTTAGATATTCGTGTAGGTCAATCTCATACAATGGTAGGATTATTGGTATTATATGTGTCCTTATGAGAGGGGTGTGTAAGTATATCGACTATTGGTGATATAACTCCCGATTTTATTGCTATTTCTATAATAAGTCGTATAAAAAAGTGTTAGCAATAACAGTTGGTATGAGTTGGTACTGCCTAGCTTAACTCCTTAAGTTATCATAATAGCTCACTAATTTTGAATTCCATGTAAGGTCTTATAATAGTGCTCTATATAATATACTTATATAATCAATTCTGCGCCACCAAAACCCAAACGAATGCTGCGCATGACCATTTCAAAAGGCATCCGTACGCTTCTGTTACTCATTATAATAGCCACTGCATGCTTACTATACGTCACTAGGTTGCCCCTTCATAAAAACTATTCGATTTTGAGAGGGTTTCACAGTTATATTAATTAATCAAAAAAGGCTTCGGTGTATGTAACATTTATTTGGTGAACTTCATTAAATACTTTAATACATCGTTATTATTGAACAAAAATCTCATAAATCTCGGCATATCGTTGCTTATATAAGCAGTTGAGCTGAGATCAAAAAAAACATTGGCTAGGAAAGACCGCCAGGTAGACTGGCTTATTGATCATATATGATATTGATGATTGGATTACATCGAACTGTGTCTAATTGTTGATTGGATTACGTTTTTGGTCATCTGCAATTTAAGAAAAAGACGCATCGGCCATTTTCCAAATCTGCAATTAGGCGTTTCCTACATCATTATAGTTCTGTATAATTATCGAAATCAAACTCGCGTGGCACAAAACATATATGTGCTCCGTTGAAAATTCGGCGATTTTCCAAATCTGCAATAAGGCTTTTCCTAAGTTAAAAAGAGTGCTTTATAGTCTCTAATGTAAATTTATCTCATCATTTTAGTTGCGATCAGAAATTCCAGTTTAAAAAGATCCTTGCCTTGCTTTTGGAGCTGCGTGGAGCCAAAGAACAATTTCGGTAATGGTAGCATCGCCACAAATTAATGATTTAAAGGAGTAGAAAATGTCAACGGCTACCAAACCTATAATGATCGAGATTAATCGCGAACAATAAACATCTTAACATCGATTTTGTAACAGTGTATTAAAACGTAACAGTGTAACAGTGTCACAGTGTAACGTAACAGAACAAATAACTAGAACTCGCCTTACTGGAAAATAAAGTGGCAGATGTCACAACTGATATCAAGCAATGCTCAATTAGCAAACTGTCACCAACTTCCCAAGACGGCAAGACACACGGTTAACATAGAGCCACTGCAGCCAGTTTAACGTACATGCTATGATGAGAGAAGTGCAATTCTTCGAGGGTACTCTGCATGTATCACAGTGACAACAACCAGTTATTCTGATGAAACGCAACTCTATTCGCCAGCTCTCAGCCGCATATTGTTTGTACATACTGAGATATGAGTTGTTGTAGTGCTGCGAAGAGAACAAAAAACTGCTAACGGAACAGTTGGAATATTATATCGAGCCGCAGTACTTTAATATGGCTATATTAAGGTACATCTCATTCGTGTCAAAGCCTGTAAGGGATGCGGTGCTATAAACTTCACTTGGTGTAAAAGCTTATGAGAGGCAGTGCTATATATTTTGTTTGGGGTATAAGACTATAAGCTTATAAGGGGCAGTACAAACGATCACTGAAGGTATATATAGGACTATATAGACATAATTATATTGTTGTTTAAATGTAGGAAATGTATATATCATATATGGTTGTCCAAATGTCATGATAGTGATCATGTCCCATCATAAGTATGGTGCAATAATCTATTCAATGCATGTAAGCATGCTGTTTATAATTTTATATACCAATAAGAAGTGCAAAATACAGCTACACTAGGTAGTATTTTTTATCTGCTATAGTAGTATATGTGTTATACTAACGTGTTGGTCTTGAATGTTAATTCAAGGCATAAGTTGAAGCTCCCTAGTAAAGTCCTGATATACGGTCAAAAAGAACATGTGTAAAGTTTAAACTAATGAGTCTAATGAGCTATCACATGTCGAATGTATGATGGTGAGTATATTGGAGTCATGTTGTGCGTTGGGATTTGACATGCGCGTTATAGATATATATAGTAAAGTAGACGAAGATGACTCAAAAGAAGCAGGGCTCAATATAGCACTGGTAAATTTAAGTGCTGCAGCTATATGAGCTGTAAACAGTGTCATTATTGCTGTATTAGTATGTCGTGAGCAAACCTTTGCTTGTACATAAGCAGTCGATAATTATGAAGACCACGTTACTTCATGACATTAACGGTCTCTTGAGGATAATTAAACTATAATTAGACATAATCGATATCATTTAAAGTCATGGAGGCGTCCGAGGATTATCAAAATAATTCATAGTGCTCTATAACTAATAATGCAAACTTCAATCACTATACATTTTGGATCTGTGTAACAGTATTCAAAAATTATCGGAAAAGCAATACTATATAAATAAGGAGAAATAAAATTCATCAAAACGTGCAAAAATACAAACTAGAAATATATGACCTAAACTATAATACTGCGGCCGGCTCTATCCCATCATCCTACAACTATATTAGAACTATGCTGATATGCGTAATTAGGTCCTCATCCATACAAGAATTAGAATGCTTAGAACTTTAAAAGGTTTTTCCGGCAAATAAGAAACATATAAGTTTTAACATTTAATTATTGTTTTAAAATCAAATATTCTTATTTAGGCCCAAGTATTCATGTACGAGGGGATCCATACGAAAAAAAGGTCGAATATTTATGCTACTATAAAAAAAGTATATCTATTTTTATAGATCTAATTCCTCTTCAACGAGATTGCCGCACAAAAGTCAATTTACCACCAGCAGTGTCTTTTTTACTTTTGTCCCGGGTCCCTCCGGACTTTGGGTGGGGTGTAAATCAAGAGCACAATCAACCTTGTCTCTGATTTGGGGTTATATGATCCTTTTGAGAATTTGGGCAAGTACTACTGTACAAGTAGTCCGATTCCCGGTTTCCCCCAAATTTACGATTGAGCTTCTGCACATACTCAAGCTTTTACTAAGGTTACTCCACTACTCCAGCATCTCTTATTACTGTATTGAGTAAGAATGTAGGGTGCACCCTTAGGGCCTTAGACCATACCCCGTTCGGGGCAAGCGCCAAGGCAATGACCAGCAAAACGTGAAATTTACCACCAGCAATAATGAGTATATATAGAAGATGCAAAGGAACCCTCACGTAATGACCAACCAATATAGCAATATATCCCGGTAAATTTAGTGACCATATGTCCATACACTCATAAAAGCATATAGAAACTCCATCAGAATAGTTGATTGAAGTAGTCCTAAAGTACTCCTGAAGTAGTACGGCTAATGCTATTTTTGACAGTTCTAGTTCTTTCTCGCGGCGACTGTCTATGATGATTTTAATGCAATAAACAGCGCCACATATTATGATAATGATGACATATAAAGCTATTATAGATTTCATCAATTTAGGATGGATCTAGTCAGTTGTTCAGATCGAATCGAGCTAGTAATTATTGTCATGACATCATTAAGACAACAATTAAACAACATCGACACCGGACAAAATTCCCCCTCTCTTCATGCAACTTATATATATTTTACTATTATGCAACTATCACTACAAAAAGGTACATAGAATGGACTCTAAGTCTATTATAAAGTTCACATTATAGGATGGACTTTATAAATTTCACGTAGAATGGACTCTAAAAAGGACTTGAGTATAATTGCCTTTTGTTCGCCCATTCGGTTCGTCTGATTCAGCTTGCTTCAAGGAAAGTTATTTCAAAGTATTATATATGCATAAAATTCCATACCTTTAAGTATAATTAAAGCAATTAGGCATCATACCTAATTATGTATCAACACTCACATGGCAATAGCAATTAATGATAGCTCAGCTGTATAGCTATACAGTGATTGAATGAGTTTTGCGTTTCTGTATGTAGCAATCAGAGAAAGTCTTGATCCCGTAATGAATAATCGCATCAGTGTGAGAATGTACATCTATGTACAACTCAATGTGTCTTATATGTACAACTCAACAACTGAGACTCTAGAGCTATGATAGTATTATCTCATGATAAAACTTTAGATTTAACTTTTGAAAACATGCTTCAAATTGTATTCACTCGTAACTATAACAATTATAAAAAATGTTATAACATTGATCATCAATCATCAATCTGCTAATAATTTAACTTCATGAAAAAGTGGCAGTTTCACTATCTGAACTATAAATGAATTTGAATCAGAGTTAGTAACTTGTCATTATGCCTTGATTTACAAAAATCAAATATACTAACTTTGGAATTAGCATTAGCTTTGAAAATTCTATTGGAATTATTTTTTCTGACAAGCCATATCAATATTTCGAAAGGATAGATTTTTAAATTCTTATCTATCTTGACTTGTTTTATGTTTTTCAGCTGAGTCTTTGGAGCTTTTGTCTTTTTCTTATTTTTCTTGGTAACAATCAATAAAATTCCGCACGGTCAAGCCCCTCCTTTTTTACGTCTTCTATCGACACCTGAGATTAAACAATAATAATAATAAGGTACTACTACTGTAATATGTACATGTATCATGCATGTGTGTATGTACTACTGTAATATGTATAGATATTACTCATATCTTCCTTGTTTAGATGAAAGCGCAGTGCAGGCCTACAAGTACCGGTCAATCCATGTTAACAAGCCATGCAATAGGGGACTAGAAGGAGTTAAACCGGCAACAGTAATAGCCAAAACACCGTACTTCATTGTTGATCAGACTACTCAAAAAATAATCTTGTGTTTGAAGTGTCATACAATACACGAAAGCTGTGCAATTCAGCAATATCCCAAAGGATCATTCGAATAGTGATCCCTAGGTACCTAATGAAAAATTAATGTACTACATGGTGTTGATGCTGTTATGAAATTTTTAACTGCTATATATGGATTATGGCGTTACTCTCTTTGAAGTTTTATTGACTTGGTATCTGCAGTCATTATTTTTGTAAACTCCTTATATAGACATACAATCTGTGAAGTTTAACTAACTTAGTATCCGTAGTCATTATCTTTATAAACTCCTTCAGATTTATTTTGCCATCTCCGTCCAAATCCGCGTAAGCAATCATGTCTCGCAATTGCTCGTCCGAAAGAGGCTGACCTAGAGACAACATGACACTCCGTAACTCGTCCTGGGCAAAGTCATTGCTAATTTGATATACGTGATGTTGGGTTTTCAATATATCAATTCAATATAACGTTGGCCTTTACTTGAGTAGAAAAGGTACCAATAACAGGCCCTTCAGCCATAAATAAAATATAAACTTTGCACGATCGATTTCCATGACTCAGGTGGATATGCTGGCAGATAATATCTGTCAAGTCAACAGAAATCGATCGTGCAAGTCTTTTTCTCTTTATTGAGCAGAGGATATATGGCGTGCAACTGTAACGAAGTGCACTATATTCGAGCTGCATATATGAGCTGCACTCAAGGTTCTATAGAACTTTACCATAGAACTTTACTATACTTTAGAACTTTACTACTATAGTAACTTTACTGCTATAGTAACTTTATCTACTATAGAACTTTGCTCACTTGAGTAATGTAACCACTCCTGTCCTTATCAAAAAGTCTGAAGACCTCTGCTAACTGCTGTTCAGGATCGACACCCGGGTTGCTATGTCGTGACATCATCTTCAGAAACTCGCAGAAGTCAATGATACCATCCCCGTTGCAGTCCACTTCTGCTATCATCTCCTGAGGTAGCTGGGTTTATTTGTACTTTTTACTAAACTCTTTTAAGTTCTTTTACTTCTACTCTATTTTATAATTCTGTTATCCCGATTGTTTGATACTTAAATTCGAATGATGCATCAAATGAAGAACTGGTGGCCTCGATTGCAGTGTGAAAGACTCCATCAGCGGACACCACGAAACACAAAATCAACTAAAAATATACTAAACATAGGACCACAATTGAAAAAAATTAAACAATTGGAGAAAAAGAAATTGTCTAAAAATATACTAAACATAGCACAACAACTGAAAAAAAGAATAGATCCCTGCCTGTATTTCTTTATGTGAGGGGTTCAGACCTATACTCCTCAACATAGCCCCGAGTTCTACTGTCGTTATCACACCATCTCCGTTAATGTCGAACTGTTTGAAGGCACACTCGTACTCCTCTACCTGCATAGGGCAGTGTGCATTCATTACAACATGACTTTATATTCCTTAATACAACATGAAAACAACATGACTTAATGAACTACAATGAACATCTACAGAAGGTCTGATTTGTAAAGAATCATAAAATTTTAAGAAAAACACGGTGTATTTTATCAAAAATCTATTCTTGAGGAATGGATCATGAACGACAGAACTGTTTGGTTGAAGAATGGACTGAGGCAAGTTTCTAATTAAATACCTGTTCAACGGATAGGGTTATAGGGGTTGGTTTTCCATTTCTCCGTTTGTAAAAACCTGAAATAACATGAATTTTATCGTTTAAAAGTTAATATCCGTTAATAAACCAAAATCCCTTTGTAAAAACCTGAAATAAAATTAATGTTATTCAAAATAAGTTGATATCCCTGCTCATGCGAGGTACATTGTACATTGTACATTGTACAAGGATACAAAATATTTGAATAGAATCCATGCCGTTAAATTACTATCATCTGAAAAGTATAGCGAAGGTGACGCTGTATCATCGACTCCATCATAGTGATATATAGAAATCGCCATATTAATAGTTTAAAACTCCATCATAGTGAGATATAGAAATCGCCATATTAATAGTTTAAAACTCCATCATAGTGAGATATAGAAATCGCCATATTTATAGTTTAAAACTCCATCATAGTGATATATAGAAATCGCCATATTAATAGTTTAAAACTCCATCATAGTGAGATATAGAAATCGCCATATTAATAGTTTAAAACTCCATCACAGTGATACATAGAAATCGCCATATTAATAGTTTAAAACTCCATCATAGTGAGATATAGAAATCACCACATTAATTTTCCACCTACTCTGAAGTTGAACTCCCCCATGAGGGGGAGGCTAATTCCACGGGTTCTACAAACCCGTTTATCGGCCTCATCGTTATCGTCGATTTTCTTTTACTCCTAAAGGACTTCCTCATACTCATAGTCAAGCCATCGAAATTTTTGTTTGATAGCAGCCTTTTCACCGAGTTCAGTTTTTTTTCGAAGTAATCAGATCACCGTTTTGATGTACTCAACAGATAAACAGGTCGGAGCGAGTAAAATGGGACTAAAACGTTAGACTACTATAAGGGAAATGGAAAGGGCTGAAGTCCCTCAAATGCCTGCTCATACGAATTTACCGTCTAATTCCTAAACGTAGTGCTTGAATTAATTAGCATAATTAGGTCGATGCGGGCATACTTGAAGGCCTGGTTTAGTTATTGTAAACCTTGGTGGCTTTCTACTGATTGGCGGTTGCCTAATGGTCTTTTCGGTTAAATCACAGATGACTGACTGACGAATTCTTTCGAAATTTAGAGTTGGATATTTTCTGTTTATTATCAATATAGAGTTCCGTCTTTTGTGAGATTAGATTAATCACTCGGACACTAATTAACAGCCTTAGACAATTAATTAGCACTAGCTAAAATTTAAGAATTTTCTTTATGTCTGATTATCACGGTTTATGAATTATCTTATTTATACTTGAAGTTAATTCTTAATGATTTGCATTAGATATTGTAGGGTCACTCAACTGTACGTTTAAGGATTAGCCGGGAACGCGGACAAACTGATCCTAACTCAACATCCAATCGTCATTGCTTATTGCTTACGTGCACCAAAGGGTCCACCTTCATTTCCAAGTGATAATGTGTCTAAGTTGAATGAACTTAAGACAAAATTCATGATGGAGAGGATGAGGTGATCTTAGTCAGCATCCATGATGTTACAAACCCTCTGGGGCATTGCTGCGTCCAGTCTCCAAACTTACAGTAATGGTACAACAAGAAACAAACAAAGACAGACACACCAAATGGAGTTGAGGCACAATAGCTAGCTCAGAAAGGGGCTGTCGAGTACTGGTTCAACTTAGGTCTGTCAAATACAAGATGCTTTTATCATCTTATATAAATAATTTTTGAAGTTTACCCTCTAAAAACACAGACTTGACAAAATTCACAAAATGTGATCTGCAACTTTGCACTTTGCGCGTCTTTGCATCAAAGTCATCAATTCATACAAACTCAACAAACATACGTTCAACAACTGCTATAATTAAATAAATAATTTGAGAATTTGAGTTTTATATATAGATCGCATTTTTTAGACATACAGAGAAAAGTAACATTCAAATTTCAACAAACATCCCCACAAAAAGATCGAAAATACCCGTGCAATTGTACAAACCTTCACTGCCTTGCAGGATGCTTCCAAGTTGCTGCAGGTTCAAGTTCCCCTTCATTCTGATATTCTGAACTTCGCTCCTCAACCTGTCCTCTTCTTTCTCTATCTCCTCGCCCCGGCTCTCCCCCTTCCCTCCAGCTCTCCCGCCCGGCGTGGTCCTGCCCCAGTTCGGCGTGTTTGAACCTGTCTCTTCTCCCCAGTTCGGCGTGATAGACGTTGCCCCGGAGTCCCGGTCCTTGACACGGTGGACCACCTCCCCGAACTGCACCTTCATGTCATGTCTCTGGGTAGGGGTGGGTGAGGGGATCCTCATAATTCCCGGGTCGTATATGTCCGTGTCGGATATCAGAGTACACGGGTGATACCGAACAGTTGCTTTCCGGCGGGAGTCCGGTCCCACCGACCGGTGCATCTGTTGCCGGAGAATTGCGGTTATTCGGGGTGGAGGGGGCGGACTGTCAGCAGCTTTCGATCGGGAAGCCCTTGGTCGGTTTCGTAGCATGGCGATTAGTTGGTTGGGTATAAATCAGGCAAGATTAATATTTCATGTAGTAGACTTAGTAAAAAGGTGAGCCGTCTAAAGGATCTGTGTCTGAGAGAGATATCCCTGACAGATGCAACAAGCCGGCAGAAATATTCCCATTACTATTAGAGCAAGGTTTGTAAGTTTCCAGCTGATTTAGCAGACAATTTTCGTGGCAACCATATTGACTCCTGTACCTTACTGGCCTTGGAGGAATTGGCCAGTCTTAATTGTTAAATTATTCGGGATCTTTTGCTGATTACCCATTGTCCGTGCCACAATAGCTTTAAAGCCGTGACGTGCAGCACACAGCGTCTCAATTCTAACTAAACGTTAACTCTGTCAATTTGGAACGATTAGCTCGTATCAAGCTTAGTAGCTACTGCATATGTACCCTCACGCAAAATTGACTCAACATGGTTAATGACAAAACTTGGATTTTTTTTTCTTGAACAATGATAAAAATGGCTTATGGTATAAAGGTTTGTGGAGACTATGAATCTAAAGTAAATAAATCTAAGGTAAATCCATGAAACTCATCTTAAAAGATAACATCGGAAAGAAAATTGCTGTTTTCAAAACGTCAGTGGGATGTTATCTTATAGTTACAAACCAACTAGATTGGAAGTAATTTGACGAATCGAAGGGAAAGAAATAACTTCCAGCAAAACTTGATGACATGACAAAGAAGAAAGACAACTATTATAATATCATTTATAATTAAACGATATACTGATATACATTTGTTACTACAAAAGTTATAACAATAACGATGAAATCGAACAACCACTTTTCTCTTTACTCACAATTAGAGCTCTAATAAGCGAAATTTTACACCGATCCAGGGAGTATTATAGTAAAGTAGTAAGCGATCACATGCCATTATATGCCATCTGCTATACAGCAAATAAAAGGTATAAGAGCCTTTCGTAAATATACAATCGTTAGTACTGCTACACACCCACTAAATGAAATATACAACCCTCAGTACTTAAGTAGGGCTGTTGGCTTAGCAAAGTATTGCCTCACAGTGACACACCCACTTATTAAGTTGTACCAAGAAACTTCCGCTGATTTAAAATCATCGATAGCCATAGGCTCCAACACAGCATGGCTTACAATGAGTGCAAGCTCTTGGGCTGCTTTCTTAAGTAATAGCAGGAGCACCGTACTTCATAATCCTTTCTCCATCATTCATCTTCTCTCCTACCTCCAGCTCCCTCTCTCTCTTTCGTTCTCTCTCGTCCATCATTCATCTTCTCTCCTCCCTCTCCCGTAACTCCGTAACTCCAGCTCCCTCTCTCTCTTTCGTTCTCTCTCGTCCATCATTCATAGTCTCTCCTACCTTTCCCGTAACTCCGTTACTCTAGCTCCCTCTCTCTCTTTCGTTTTCTCTCGTCCATACTTCATCTTCTCTCCTCCCTCTCCCGTAACTCCGTAACTCCAGATCCCTCTCTCTTACGTTTTCTCTCGTCCATACTTCATCTTCTCTCCTCCCTCTCCCGTAACTTAAGCTCCCTCTCTCTTTCGTTCTCTCTCGTCCATCCTTCATCTTCTCTTCTGCCTCATCCCTCCTTCATCTGCTCTCCGACCTAATCAATCCTTCATCTGCTTTCCTCCCTCTTCTCTAATTTATCTATTCCCCTTCCTCTCTTTCATCTTCTCTCGACCCTCCACCCTTCTTGCATCCCATTCCCACTTTTACTACCACTCTGTTTTCTGCCAAGGTCCGTTGTCGTGACGACAGCTATACCAAAGGACATAATCATAAATTTGTTCCAAACAGTTCAAGACTAAATTTAGGTGAATAATTTGTTTGCGACAATGCGACACCGATGTCAAGCATTAATTCCCGGTGAGTATATACAAGGAATACAAGGAATACAAGGATATATAGGGCTCTTCTGAGCTCAGCTGAAGAGAAGCTTAGCTTCAGTATATAAGTATAAACGGAATATTAAATCAAAATTCTTCTGGTCATGAGACTGAGATCACAAAGGATTTCGGATAAGACAAAGCTACGCGGCGTTATTGCGTTATTGGTAGACAGCTTCTTTCCAGATTCAATTGAGGTGTCGCTTATTTGGACCCATGTCGGTATCTATGAACTGCTCAAGAGCTAAAGAAAACAAACTGAGGTCTGGAATTTGATACCGAGTTATTTTGCTATTTACAGTTCCATTACAGACACATTCCAGATCTGAGTTCAGCTCTAAATTGCCAGACTTGGGTTGTTTACTTAAGTTTGTTTACTTTAGCAGCCTTAAAAGTTGTCGAGGGTGAACTGCCTTTCTTTATTTATTCGAGTCCACTTGCTCAATTTTATACAGGTCTTTAAGTATATACACCACTGTACCGTTTTAAGCTAAAACTCTGATCTTTTTCTTTGTTTCCGTAATTCCGTAATTGCTCTTACTTTATCAAAAAAGCCCAGTAACATCATTTTATTAAATTGCTAGCGCCATTTGTAAGAAAAATTTCTTGTCTTTGTGTTTTTATTGAAACAAATAATAAGCTGAAATAAAAAGACATTGCCCAGAAAATCAGAAATAGTGTAAAGTATGAGGCCGAGAATGGGGTTGATACTTCTGGGATACATCTTACTTACAATCAAACTTGTTGCTGCAGGTAAACTAGCATAGGATAGGGTTTATGGTTGTCTAGAAATGTAGTAGTAGTAGTAGTAATATCTCTTTTCAAGAGCATCCTAGGTACTTTATAGATATCAGAACACGAAAAAAAGATAAGAAAGCGCTATCTATTCATCTTTTAACTTTTTCCATTCAATTCTATCTAACGCCAAATATCTAAGGTTTTCAAAGTCAGTTATATTCCTAAGTGGTATGCCAAGATCTTTACGTCTCAAATCGTTTCTAAAGACGTCAAATAAGTTTAAAGGAAGTCTTCCCCTTCTTCCAACCATAAAATTGTCAGCATTAATAGCAAATAACATGGAAAGATATGCAGGAGAGTCCTTTTGACCTCTTAGGATATGTCCAAGCGTTCTCCAACAAAACTTTGATACTCTAGCCGATAACGGTAAAACATTACAACGTGTCATTGTTTATAAAATATAAATCCTGTAGGCCACCTGATGTTAAGGATACTGCGAAGGTTAGTTCAAGGAAGCTTGCGGTGCAGCCCAGGAGTTTCAGTTGTATAGTAAAATTGACACTACTTGTGCTTCGTAGATTTTTATCTTCATACGGAGAGAGATCTTCATGCTCTTCATCCAAACTTTTTCAAACTTGCAACATTTCCAAGAAATATACGATTCTCTATGTCCACAGAGCGATCCTAAAATTTTATTAGAGCGCCACTCTTTATCACCCCACTCTTCATCTGCACCCCTATTATACTTTGTGTTTAGCTGAAGGTTTTGGGTCTGCTAAATAGAAATGTACAAATTCAGTCTTAGAGGGGTTTATATGAAGGTTCCACTGTTGAAAGATGTTTTTTGCGATAGGGTCGGAGCACCTCTTGCAGTGGAGCAAGTTCAGTGTTATTAAAATTAACATCATCAGAGTATGCTGTTTCGAGTGGCATGAATTCCTTTGTGACAGGTGGGTTAGGAATAGGGTGGTTGACTACATAAGGGACTGATGAAACTCGCAAAAGCACTGATCTTAAGTATATGAGTGCAGCAGCTTCAACCAAAGTAAACAAGTTGCCCGATAGTGCATCTCCTTGAAATGCCCCAGTAGTGCTCTGGAACTCAACTGATAAAGAATCGTTGACTTTGACTTTCAATACAGTGTTTGAGAGTAAAAGGCGTACCATTCGAATTTCATCACAAGTGCAGCCAGCATCCTCTAGGACACACTGTAATTTCTCTACTGATAGTGTCAAAAGCACTTAACATGTCAATGCTCATTCGATGGTAGCTCCAATGCTTTCTGAGTACTACTGATGTAAGAATTCGTTGAGACCAGATGATATCTCCACAACTACGACCTCTTTTGGAAGCACTTTGAGTAGGACCAGTATGTAGCGTTCTAGTTTGCCTTGAATGCGTTTTAAGGCAATCATAGTCAGTAATTTTCTTGAACAGTTGGAGAGAGTGAGTGGTCGAATGTTTGAAACAGGACCAAGTGGTTTCTTAGGTTTTTGAAGAGGGGTGATGTTACCTTGACCGATAGATGTTATATATCAGTATTGGTTTCAAATGCAGTATTTATGCAGTCTGCATATCTCTGAAATACATTTCGATTGGCGTATTTAATAAGTTCACTAGGGATGTCATCTGGTCCAGTGGCTCTGCCATTTTTCAAAGCTTTAGCAGCAATCTCACCTTCAACAGCAGTAATAGGACTGTCTACAGGTTCAACAGAGTGTTTTGCAGTGAATTTTTCTTCGAAATGATTCTTTAAAGTAGCTGCTTAACCAGCATCTGTGCCAATGAAGTTCGAATTATTTTCATCATGCACTGCTTCTGTTGAAGAGCGCTTGGTACCTGCTAGCTGGCGCATTGCTGCAAAGCAAGCTCTGGAACTATCAGTTTCATTTATTTCAACTGCAAGAGTCTCTGTGCATGCTCTTCTTGTAGAAGATTGATTCTCATACGGGTGTCATTTTGTAGCCGATTGATTTTGGTACGTAAACATGATCTATCTTCAGAGCTGTTGTTCTGATTGACTTTAGCTTGCAGTGCTTTTTTTCTCATCAGTCATTTTTCGGATTTCATGATCATTGCAAAAGTTGTTAAGTCGTTGCTTTGGGAGATATCCAATACTCACTTCAGCAGCTTTATGCACTTTTTGAAACAAGTTATTTACCTCTTTATTCGGATTAGGATTAATAGGATTGTCTGCCAAAAGATCATCCAGTGTACTGTTATAATTACTTTTAGCAGTAGGATCACTGACAAGAGAAGTGGTATCAAAGTGCATTTTAGGCTTGTATTTAGGGAAAACAAGGTGTTTGTCATTGAAATTGAACTGTGTATTTGTAATAACAATTTTGTGATCAGATTTTACATAAGTACCACTACTACCACCATAACTTCTAGAATTCACTAAAAGTTTCTTGATACTGCTGCTACATAGGACATAATCAATCTGAGAGTAGTAGGGTAAAGTACGATGTGAGTTTTTAGGAGCAGAGTGATCCTTAATTAACCCAATTCTTGTTGTAACATGACGAACAGGGTGTTGAAGGCTTGTATTACAAGCATAAAGTTTCTTATCAACAAGAAAGTTCAGAAGATGTTCACCATTTGAGTTTCTCTTACCAGACCCGTACATACCCATAATTAAGTCATTATACCCAAAAACAATATCAGTATGGGAAAGTAGAAACCTATTATGCATTTAAAATCAATATTAGTACATATTAGTGATAAATATTATTCGTTTTAATATCCCATTCCTTTTCAGAGGAAAGTGTAGAGCCCTCTGTAATTGCACTTACATCCGAGAATATTGAATTGTTTAACTCTGGGATTAATTCGGGTACTATGGAACAACTGCAGTGGACGGAATAAAGGATGAAGGGGACATTGAGCTAATTCAACTACTCGTGGGTAGAGAAATAACGATCAGATTGAACTTGGACAAGATATACTGTGTTCGCACTTTCCAAGTCTTCTACAGTGAGGTGTCCTCTGTTGAGCTTTCTTGCACTTCCTCGGACTGCACGTGCGGAGGCCCAAGTAAAGAATTTTGCAATTCTCTTCTTTTCGCTGTCGACATTCGCCGGAATGAACTATCTGATGACCTGGAGAAAAGATCAGACTGCGCCTACGGGGACACGGTCACATTGTCCTGGCTGGCGGATATAAGTGATGTTACAGTGACCGAAATTGCCTTGACTGAATTCCAAGCTCGAGGTAAGCTTGTATGGTATCACTATCATATAAAGATTATATAGGGCATTGGAGCTCGGTGCCTAGTTGTCCGGCACCCCATAAAATAACCACGATACACCCGTGTGTTACATCCATTATCCTAGCGACCTAGCACATGACTTTCTCTTTCTCCTTTACCCTACCTTTTTTGATGAAAAGACTAATAGAGTTGTCACGTAAATTTTGTAGCAAGTATGTAGTGGAAAGGTTTGTTGCTCTTCTAACTAATAAATCTTCAGTGTGAACATGGTCATTGATAAAATGATTGAAATATTACCGTAAGGGGTCGTTCACATATGACGTCAGCAAATTTTCGGTAATTTTTACCCCCCTCCCCCCCTTCCGTCATCATTCATCATCATGA
>JH153112.1:0-11553 GCA_000226015.1 Mnemiopsis leidyi
TACCAGTTAGTTATACTTACAGTTAGTTATACTTACAGTTAGTTATTACTTACTAGTTAGTTATACTTACAGTTAGTTATACTTACAGTTAGTTATACTTACAGTTAGTTATACTTACAGTTAGTTATACTTACAGTTAGTTATACTTACAGTTAGTTATACTTACAGTTAGTTATACTTACAGTTAGTTATACTTACAGTTAGTTATACTTACAGTTAGTTATACTTACAGTTAGTTATACTTACAGTTAGTTATACTTACAGTTAGTTATACTTACAGTTAGTTATACTTACAGTTAGTTATACTTACAGTTAGTTATACTTACAGTTAGTTATGCTTTATACTAACAATTAACATACAGTTACAGTTTGTCTATATCGCTTTCAAGTCTCTTCTCTTTGTCGGTTTATAACTTACAGTCATCTTTCATTTAAGCATTAAACTTAAAGAGTCTATATGTATAAGATTTTATTAATAATTGAATTTTTTATGATCTATTTCCTATTTCTGTTGTTTTGTCTGCTCATTAAAACTTAATCAGGAGCACGAAAGTTTGCAGCCGAAATTTAAACTTGTTGACCGTTTTATTGGTTTTGCAGATTTTATTTTAGTTTTTTTCAGTCTCTTTCCTTCTGCAACTGACTATTACAGGTTAGTGATAACGCTTACAGTAGATGAACTGGGAAGATTTTCTGACATGGACTATCGTGATTCAAGTTCTTCAGTGAGTTATGATGGTTTTAACACCCCCCGAGACGTGACACCTCTAGGTAAATCGAAATTTTAGGTTTACTACCCAGCTGGTTTTAGTGTATACTTATTTAATAAGTTATTGATCGCAGGGCTGAGCGTAAGTTCTAGTTGGACATAGATATATTGATATAATACCGTTAATGACCATTTCCATGGCAACTTCAGGACTTTCGGCGATTGTAAACACAGGACAAAGTGAAACAGAGAGATTCATTATAAATTAATGGAAATGGTCGAAAAATATGTTTAGTGTACTACCCGGCTATTTTTTAAGATTTCCCTTTGTCAGGTGCGACAAGTTTAGATTCAGACTCGGACGGCTTAGAACATCTTGCCGCTATTGCCGCCCCCATCGCTCAAATACCTTTCACTTTACTCCGCAGAAATGTTAAAGCACAGGTCAGTTCAATTCATCTCAATTGTGGAAATTATATGCAGTGGTTTATTTTATATTGAATATAAAATCTTTAAGTGTTTTGATATAATTTTCATGTCCCACTCGCCTTCTCATTTGATACATCGACTCCTCAGTTGATATATCGACTGAGAGGGCTCATGCCTTACATATTAATGATAACATTGTCGCTGTTAACACTGAACATGTGCCGCTTGAGTCGACACTTGATGTCTCGGATCTCCACTAGCCATGTGCTCTTCGATGACTGCCATGTTTTCTGTGTCTTAAAATGTTCGGTCCTCCCCTTTTTTTCACATTCTCCTCTTAGCTTCTTACACTCAGCTCTAGTCGGATATACTATTTGAATGAGTACAGTTGACAGTACATTCTGGTTATTGAAGTTTGACAGATGTGGTGTGAGTTATATTTTTATATATTATTATTATTGATTTATAATTTATTATTGATCATGGTTAAATTTTTTTGATATAGGACGGCCCCAAAATGGTCATACATAATCATTGAACATATTTTTCGTTCTTTCCACAACATGTTGGAACTGTCCTACACATATACTCGTTTGAGTGAGCTTCTTTGTCTTGAACTTATAATCTGTAACTTATGATAATGTATAACTATTTGAATTTTGAATAAAAATAAATTTAAAAAAAATAAAAATTCTCCTTTTACACACTGCCGCTCGAAGTCCCGATGTTGCACTTACTGATTGCACAACAGAAATGTTTACCACAAAATTAGACATACCAGCAACTCTCTATTCAACATACTTACATAGGTCACATAGGTAGGTCACGTTTTTACTTCTAATGTTACGTAACCATGGTAACGTTTCTAGTGTTGCGTAACCATGGTAACGTGTCTAAACTCTTATGTTACGTAACCATGGGAAATTTAATGTAACCCTGGGAACGTTTCTAGTTCTAGTGTTATGTAACTATCGTAACGTGTCTAGTGTAACGTAACCATGGTTACGTGTCTAGTGTTACGTAATCATGGTAACGTGTCTAGCTTAGTGTTACGTATCTAGTGTACCCTAACCGTGGTTACGTGTCTAGTGTAACGTAACCATGGTAACGTGGTCACCAGCAAATCTAAATCTGATGCTTCACAGTAACGATGGAATGCCTCTTCTCCAATGTTATACAATTACGATTAAACAAATTTGTCGGTTAGGTACAACATTGAATACATCCCTCCCCAATTTAACAAGTTACCACGCCCATTACCAGTAGCTGGCTACACGATGTACCATGGTAGCAAAGCTGTTAACTGTTCTAATCGGGAGCAATATCTCGACAATCTGCCCTGTTTCCACTATCTGGTCCACAAACTTGCTCAGTTACAGCCTTTTAGGTAGTCCTGCTTGTTTCAAAGTTAGACATCATGTCTCTATGTTAGGTTTACTGGACTAGTTACTAGTAAGGTATAAAGTCTTAATTGCAGTTCTGTCTTAACTGGAGATAATTTAGTTTCATCTCTCCTTCCTGCTTAGAACGCAACACAATGTGTTTGTAGAACAGTGGTACTTGTTGTTGTACAATCTGCTAATACGTGTACTGTTACTACTTGTAGTTGTACTTGCTTGTATTTGTAGTTGTACTTGCTTGTATTTGTACGTGTACTTGCCTGTAATTGTATTTGTACCGTTATTACTCGTTGCGAGGCTTGTTTGTACTTGGGCTTTCACATGCTTGTACGTGTATTTGCTTGTATTTGTACATGAATGTATTTGTACATACTTTTACTTTCTTTAATTAACAGTATTATATCTTTAATTAACAGTAATATATCGAAAACTGCCGCAAGTACCTAACTACTATAGTACGCTAAAAACAGTTACACTATTATACAACTATAATATATAACGCTTACTTTCCAGTACCGCTGTAGAAAGCAGTTTCGAAATCGAGCAGGAATCCAGAATCCTAGTTTGAGCACACCTCAAATACGAAAGTTAAACACACCAATGAACAAGGTAGAGCTAAGATCCAGGCTTTGCCGTTTAATTTGTCCAACATGGCCTGATTTACATTTAAATACCACATCTCCTCTCATTTCCTCGTCAACTCTGCCGTATTTTACACGACATTCCCTCGATTTACCTAAGTTTGTATTTGCGCACGGGATCCTCAGACGTATGTGCGGCCGTACTGTGCGGCCGTACTGTTTGTGTTAAATTCCGCTAGCCTGCTTTTCATCACCGCCATTGAGTGTCGCGGTGATAATGAAAGTACAGCGTTCAATAATAAGACAGTTAATTACAATGTTATTTCTTTTAGACAGGTTTTGTGTTGTTGTTGCCGTTGGGTCTGGTCCGGCTGAGTTGTGATTATCCACTCCTTGAATGAGTTTCCTGCAATGAAGTTGAAGAGCGCTTAGTAAGGGTTACTAAACTACTGTCTTGCTGGTATCCTCTGTATTGTCGCAGTTTCTGTATCGACCCTTCTTCTTGTAAGATCGCTATCAATGTCTGCCGTGAATTGTGTGTCATGGTGTTTCTGTTAAACAATAGACACGCCCTCACCTATTGTCATAGCAACCATACACGCTCTTACCTGTTGTCATAGCAACTATACACGCCCTCACCTGTTGTCATAGCAACTATACACACTCTCACCTGTTGTCATAGCAACTATACACGCTCTCACCTGTTGTCATAGCAACTATTATCGCCCTCACCTGTTTGACGAGATTATATCCGTCTAACGTTCTAACGAAACGTTCAGCTTTAGCTGCGTGAGTCGGGTATCACCGCGACAATCACCTGTTGGTAATTAGAATGTCCCGACCGCGTTTCGATTAGACATATATTTTCTCTTTCTTTTTCAAGTCCTGAAATTGGTTACAAGCGCAAATATCTGAATGATATTTTTATGTTTTAAATATATCATATATTTTTATGTTTTATGTTTAGGTAAAACCTAAATTAGGCAATAAAACCAGCGGACTTTCTCCGCGCGGCGGATCCGCCAGAGTCCGCCGCAGATTCCACCAGAGCGTTCGTTTCGGCGGACTCTGGTGGATCCGCCGAAAAGCCCACCTGAGTCTGCCGAGTCCGATCGGATCCACCGCGGATCCGCCATCAACTCGTAGACAGTCCGCCAAATTTTGTTCACCAACCAGACTTAAAGCTAAGTTCCGGGAGTTGGCGGATTAGTTCCGCCGCGAACTTGTTGCGCGGCGGAATTATTCGGCGGAATTATTCGGCGGAATAGTAACAAAAAAATTGGCGGAACTGTTCAGCCAAAAATTTTGCGGAACTTGACAGAACTATTTCGCCGAGGAACTTTTTCCGCCGCGGAATCCGCCAACGGCGGACTAGCGATTAAGTCCTTGGGTTAGAGTTAGGGGAATATGGGGAATAAATCCGGCGTACTTTGTCCGCGGCGGATCCGATCGGTTCCTCATCCGCTCGGATCCGCCGCGGATTCTGCCAGAACGTTCCTTTCGGCGGACTCAGGCGGACTTTTCGGCGGATCCGCCGCGGATTCTGCCCGAGTTCGCCGAGTCTGCCTGAGTCCGATTAGATCCGCCATGATCAACTAGCGGACAGTCGGCCAAATTTTGTCCGCCAACCAGACTTAAAGATATAAGTTCCGCGAGTTGGCGGAACTATAGCTCAATCGTTAGACAACGATACATTGCATATACAAACACATATATATATACTTTATACAAAACTATACATGGTTAACACCCAGTAACATCATCCTTTACGATTTACATCGTGTATCATGTACATCGCATGTATATATTGTGTAGTGTGTATCATGTACATCGCGTGTATATTGTGTAGTGTGTACTTATATAACTACTGTTCTGTACTCCCCTTATCGCTGCTTATAGTGAGAGTTCCCCGGCCCATTTCACTGATCCTTTGTAGTCGGCCTGGATCATTGCTCTCCGAAGTTTCTACAAGTACTTGCAAATTGTTAACTAGACACTTTTCTGTTGGTTTTCTCTGTTTAGACATTTTTTCTCTCTGATATAAAAGTCATGCAGCTCCGATGTGTAATTTCACGTATCTACAGCCTTCCGCTCATGCTTTATAATGTAGGATGTGTAATTAGTCCTCATCGAAATTCGTGCAAGCGGCTATAGATATCAGCTTTAGTGTGAAACTCACTTAACTTATTTCTGCATTTTGAAGGATGATCTGGTTGCATTTTTGTTCGCCAAAATTGCCAACTTTCATAATCTTTACTGTGAACGTTGTTTGTACGTGTAATTGCATGACAATTTAAATGTTATTTGATATATGCTCGATAAGTATTTACAACGCACTATTAAACTACAGAATACTAAATGTCAGTTCCTCCCCACCAAGATGCCTATCTGCACCTCTAACCATGACCACTAAAGATCCGGTTCCCATAGTAACCAAAAACCCGGCGATAAACACATGTCCTGACAACGAGGTGTCTGTCTGTGTAGAGGATGGTCTACATTTGGGCGCCAACGTTCTGCCCATCACCTCGACCTTGAGGCGGTTTAGAGTACTTATGGGCAGTACTTTCGACCATGCTGGATATCCCGAGAACTTCCATCGAGACCCGGTAATGTTTGGAGAAACTTCAAGTCTTGTTGTGTTTGAATGCAGTCCCTACTGCATGATGGGGGGGGCAAAGCACTGACCATGACTATGACACCCCGGAATTCGCCCCATGGTCAGATGACAAATACCATGAAAAATTTGGATTTTTGCCGTGGTCATTGTCATAATTATGATCATTTGACCACAGCAATTTCGGAAATTTTACCATGACGCCCGCACGTAGGCCAATGTTAACAAAATCGCGATCATCTTAACCCCCCTCCCCCAAAAAGTTGTTCAACCATTTTTATGACTTGTTTTAGAACGGCCGAACGGGAAAAGATTTGTAATTATATATTTTCTATCTTACCAAACTTTAGCTCTATTAATGTGGTTGAATAGGCATTTAGTATATTTTCGCAGACACAAGTCATTCGTTTTAGATCACGTGTTCTACGCGGTGATCTTACAGTCATAAGATTTTCTTCAAGTTAATTTTCCTACCTATATGATATTGAGGTTATATATAATTGATCTTAAGGCCTTTTCGTTGGTTCTACGCTCAATCTCCATGTAATTAACCTACAAGTCAAACACGTGGTTAGAAGGCCTGCTGTAGACCTCTAGAGCAGATGTCCCTTATTTCTAGTCTATATTATAATCTACATGACTACGCAGTTTAATTGTAGTTAACACCTGGATCAAGAGTAATATGAACCTGATTTTCCCTGAGCCATCCGACCAATTCAATTCCATCACTTTCAACCTCCTAACCTACTGTGAGTTTATGTGATTTCAGTTTGATTATTGATTATTGTTTGGCTGAAAATGAAATCAGTGTAGAAGAGTATTTTCTCATTTATGGCGGATACCAACTGCTCTGGCCCTATTTTTCGTTTCTGGTAAGATGATCTTACGTTCACTTTTTAAAGCTAATTTTACATAGATTTTACATAGATTTTACATAGATTTTACATTTTTTACATAGATTTTACATAGATTTTACATAGATTTTACATAGATTTTATATAGATTTTACATAGATCTTACATAGATTTTACATAGATTTTACATAGATTTTACATAGATTTTACATAGATTTCACATAGATTTCGAATATCTCAACACCCAAAAAAGAAATTTCAACCCATCTCATGACTGATGACAGTTTATCCGGCGGACATCTCATCATAATATTCAATTTCAAATTCAATTATCACCACCACAGAGATGATGCAACGATCTTTACTTACAACATTGGTTCCACTTACGGTTTTGCAATTTCATTCTCACTCTTGATTCTTAAATGATATAAACAGTGGTCATTGTATCCAGTTGCAGTGGCCAGTAGCTGAAGCGAGTATAAGCGAGTAGTAGTGATAAAGACTGATTCGTTTCAGTGTTTCTGCGTAACCGCTTCCGATTTGTTTGAATTGTTCTCTCGCTTTATAATATTTATTACATAACATTCAACTTCCTACCTCTATCACTGCACCTTGTAAGTGATAGTCAGATAGAACTATATGTATATACTAGTATATATATACTGATATAAGTCCACCCTCTCTGCTTCTCGCCGTTTATATTCCATTTTTTAGTTGCGTTTTGTAATACGACACGTATACATGAGCTGCCCGATATAGTTGTTAGTTGTAAACTGCATTTCTATGAAAAATTGTGATGAGGTTTACAGAAAATCTCTGGATTGGACCAGTGGAATGTACCAAAACAGTGAGGTGGTTGATCTCAAGAACAGACAGTTCGAAAAGAGCGGTTCTGGGTATTCTGACTCCGACTCGGACTGTGAGTTAGAGGCCGATGGAGTGGAGTATGGCTCCCCTCTAACCATGTGGAGGTCGGCTATCAATATTTACGTCACCGGAGAAAATATCAGACGGAGAGACAAAGAGACGGATCAGGAAAAGGTAAATAGTGAAGGATAATGTCCTCACCCTAGGCCTTTCACAACCTCTCCACCAAGTATAGAAGTGTAGGCTTCAATGTTGAATTTTTGAGGGACACACAATGATACAGTGCACTTATCAGAATGAATTCTTCGTAATAAAATTACATCGCTATTCCTGAAAAAAAAGTTAAGACTGTGGATAAATGTACAACTATAAACTCTAATCACTGAAAATCAAGTCATGTAACCAAAGCCATGAACGAATATTATTTCTAAATTTCTGAATCAACTACTCTTCTTCCCTATCTAATTCAACTGGCCTTATTCTCTTGACAATCCCTAGATTAAATAACTCCATACTGAATTGGGACTTTTGAGCCAAAAAATCAATGCATTATAGACAGGGCCGATTTCTCAAATAACAACCTTTCATCTATCACAAACTTTAACCTATGTCAATTCATTCGGACATTCATAGGAGTCATAGTTTGTCCAAAATAAGTATCGTTCTTCAGTTTATGTCCCAGGCTCGAGCAAATGGTACATTGTTGATCGACATAAATGATGTTCTTGTCGCTGCAGGTCGATGAGAATTGAAGAATTCCAAAAAAGTGGTGTTCTATTCACCGTTCCATTCACCGTTAAACAAGAAAGGGCCGGTCTTGCATCTGGCTTTCCCGCACCTTTGTGACCTCACTCTGACGATGTCTCTGTCTTACTTTCGTTCAGTGTCCTATTTCTGACAATAACATTCCCTATGGACTGTTGTCTTCTGATGGCAAAGGTTATTTGCAGATCATCACCACAGAGTAGTTTGATGTCAGGCTCTAATGAGCTTACGAACTTACGCAGTTGTTCAAATTCATTGAAGTACTTAACTGAAAAAATGAGCTTGTTGGATGTTGAAGTTTCCTCTTCCTTCTTCTGGTTTCCGAAGTGTTGTGCTGCCTTGTTGTCTCTGCTTCTTGCCAAGTCCTCTTTAAGTTTTTGCAAATCCTGCACACAAATTCCGTCTTTAGAGTTTCTTCTTCTTCAAACGAGCATCCGTTTCCTTCAAACTTAGTAGCTTTGTTGATTTTCTCTGTAGATTTGAAAATGCGTTTTTTAGGAAACTTGTCATCAAATATTTTGAACTGACACGTTCATATTCAGTTACTGAAATGATAATAGGTAAATCGATAAAATTCCACGCCCAAAACAAATTTGTGATCGAGAAGGAAACGTCACAATCCTAGATAGGAAACGTCACAGTCTTAGATAGGAACCGTCACAATCTTAGATGGGGAAACGTCACAATCTTAGATAATAATCAAGCCTTATCTTATCTTCAACTGAATAATGGACAATCAAAGCATAATGGGATAACAGAAAATTTCATGCATCTGCATGCAGTATAAAAGCGACTGCCTAAACTGTAAATTACACTAAATATTTTACACCAAATATTTTCTGAGTTCTGATTGTTCCTCCCGATTATTGAGGTCAGGCCTGTTTTTTAGAATCACCCTTGCCTCCTTAATTTTCCTATCTGTGGTTGTTGATGCGTGTTGGAGGATTTTGAGTTCCAGTCTCGGATGGTGGCTGTTACAGTGTTTTGCTAGTGGCATGTCTCTATAGGACTTTGCTGTAGGGTTGTTGGCAGAACGGTAGTGTTCGATAAAACGTTCTCCAATTGGCCGATATGTTTCACCGTTGTAGATTCCTACACCAGATTGAAGGCATTCTGTGTATCCGCACTTCACTTCGTACACTATACGTTTTGGACGGTACATTTTCCCCATGGTCTCCTCAAGCCAGACATGTCCGAGCACGTGGTCGAGATGAAGTGAGGAAGTCTCTCAGTTTCTTGCCAGACTTCCAAAAGGTTTGGCCAGCTTGCTTAACTTTTGGAAAAAGAGGTCGAACTGGGTGTCTCTCTCAAACACATCATCAATCAATCTTTTCCAAAACAAAATCAGGTCAAACCAATATTTGGTTTGAATTTTTCTGGTGTAGAGTATTATCCGCAACTTGGCGTGATATACAATTTCCAGTGGGTATTTCAATTGTTCCTGAGTACGCACCTCCTCTGAACCTTATAAATGCATTGCGAAGGATTAGATCTGTGAATTATTCATACACAGCTGTGTTAACATTTGCATCCAATCCACCTTTCTTCAATGCTTCCTTTAAGGCTTCCAAGGCAAACTCGATTTTGTACATAGTTAAATACATATGTGCATACATATAGGTACATATACATAGGTACACATATAGGTACATACATAGGTACTTATATCTGTTTTAACTCCATTATTTCTCTCTTTAACTCCCTGATTTTATGATTTTTTGAATTTGCGTCATGTTTTGTTGTATAGCCTTACCAACTTGACAAAGGGAAGGAAGTACATTGAGAGTACAAGTACAGATAAGCTTGATTTCCACGAATACAAGCACATTTCTTATACAACAAGTGTACACGTTTTGTTTCCAGTTTTCACCCACTTTGTTGTTGCAAATAATGGTCGGATTAAATCGAAGAGGTCGAAAGACGTTGTATTCTTTGCTAGAATGCGTGGTAAGATTATGATCCCGACTACAGAGATGAAACAATTAGAGTTCGGCTTGATAAATTAAATATTCGGCTTAGGTATTTAGTGTTCTGCTTAATCATTTGGTGTTCGACTTAGTTAATTAGTATTCTGCTTAGTTAATTAGTATTCTGCTTAGCTAATTAGTGTTCTACTTAGTTAATTAGTGTTCTACTTAGTTAATTAGTGTTCTACTTAGTTAATTAGTGTTCTACTTAGTTAATTAGTGTTCTACTTAGTTAATTAGTGTTCTGCTTAATCATTAGAACTTGTACCATAAAAACACCCGTCGCTACACCAAAATGGTAAATTGGCTTGTTTTTGTTTTTTGGTGTCATTGGCTTGGACACCACCCCCGACAATGCAATTCTACTTTAATCAAACCCAAACAGACAAGTTGTATTTTTCAGGACGTAAAAGAGTATTGGATTACAAAGCACTTCAAGGGGGTGACCTGCAACAGAATTATAAAAGATCCTACGGACTACAAGGACTCCACTCTGTGAGAAAGTTCTTCTATTTTTGTAACTTTTTTGTTGAGGCTATGAACGAAATTAATTACTACGTCTCAAATACAGTAAAATTGCCACTTAAATATTTGATATTGCTACCCTTGTAACTAAGTGGCTACAAAAAAGTATTTTTCCCAATTTAAGTCTGACAGGAATGTCTTTATATCATTATGAGGTAAAACGTTTCAATTTAGTACATCATTATCAGATTTACTTTAAAGAAAAGTACGAGAAGTAAAGATCAATTTGCAAGGACATTCACAAAAATGGACAAAAGAGGATCACAAGAGGGCCAATAGAAGTAATACCAAAAGTTTGATATGGACTAAGAGGGGGGGGGGGGGCAATGACTACTTTTTGGGACCCTGAGAGTTTTTTATTTTAGAACGATGTTCGGTGATTCCTAAATCATGAAAAGTGAAATTACACAGAATAATGGAATTTCATAATTCTCAACAAATTGTTCACGATTTAGAGTGCCATGATTATATATAAGATATACATGATTTTATATAAGATTCCATCTACCTCCATCTACCTCGATTACGCTAAAGCGTTCGACAAAGTCGACCACAAACTGTTGATTAAGAAACTCCATCTCTATGGCTTTAACACCAAAATCATCAAATGGATTGAGTCTTTCCTCTCAGATAGGAAACAAGCTGTTGTTGTAGATGGTCACATATCATTCCTTGCATTGATCATTAGTGGTGTGCCACAAGGAACTGTGTTAGGTCCTATCTTGTTCCTCATTTTCATCAATGACATTGAGCATTGCATTAACGATTCAATCATCAGGTGCTTTGCAGATGATACTCGTGTCTGCAAATCAATCACTTGTGAAACGATGTATCTGCTC
>JH153114.1:2986-23546 GCA_000226015.1 Mnemiopsis leidyi
GCTCGGTCGTCATTTCAACGGTCTAACAGTTTCTGGTAAATGGTACACGAGGTTATGATTATGGTAAGCGTAGTGTATCAGTTAAGTTAAGTGTTCAGTGATCATGACTGGCGAGCACTCGCCAAGACCTCCAATCCCGCAAAAGATCAAACAGGGATGGCAAGCAGGCGAGACTCAAAGAGGTCCATGTGCCGACGCTATTCCTACAAACCGAGACTGCACGTACGGTGACTTCTCAATTGAATTGTTAGACGATATGGATTAATAATTATATAAGGAAAAAACAGACAATCAGCCGAATTGACTTGTCCGAGATTTATCCGGACCAAGAGAGCATAAGAAGAGCTGCCAAAGGATGAAAACATTGTTCATTAACTCTCACCCGGTTTTACTCTCCCCAGCACACAAGGCGAGTTTTGTCGAGATGTTACCCGACCCGCGCGCGGCTCGCAGTTTTCTGCTCTCCTCGCGTTTCGTTAGAACGGTAGACGGATATCATCTCGTCAAGGCGAGTTCCGAGAAATCGAGGGCAGAAATTTCAACAGATTGTTGCAGATTGTTGCAAGATGAACCCTCTTTGATTCGGTTTTGCATATAATTTTCATATTTTTATAGAGCTCTTTATATTCTTTATCTTTTTATGAGGAAACTGCCGTATACACGATTTTTACACAATTTTGTTAAACATAACCCAGAAAATGTATACAATATTTATTGTATTTTGATGTTACATGAACAAGTGAAAATCACAGTTACTGATAATGTAAAAGATATATAAAGAATACTGTCAAATAATGCGTCATACAACAAGCAGACTGCATCCAATACTTAGTGTATACTGTATAATACTGTAAGGAATGCAGATAATTGATTAGATTGTTAGGGCTCTGGTTAGAGCAAACATCGCTCTAACCAGAGCCCTTTTGCCGGCTCGCGTAGCAGCTGCTGCACATAATTGCTGGGCGTTATTGCTCTTCACCTGGTAAAGTGAAGAGCAATTACGACATTCATCATCCTTTTTATCGGACCGAAGTTTCAAAGAAGGCCATATTAACTACAAGCTTTTGTTTACATAAGGACTTGGGATCGTGTTAAAGGAAAATACACTACCTACTTTCTGGGCTGCTGTTGGTTTACCAGGATATTATAATTGAACCACATACTTAGAAATTGAGACATGTTTCATCATTCATGGGTCCATCATCTCCCTTAACTTTTCTCTGATAAATTTTATGAATTTCCCTGTTCCAGTTAAAACTTGTAATGCCCCCATGGTTCTAGCAATTTTTAGGATTTCTCAAACAGGCTCTTAAACTAGAATAGCACTTACTCTGTTGTCAAGCATATTTTTTGCTTGAATTGTGAGACATTGCAGCAATTGGCTGATGTTTAGGGACACTGGTTTTGTATAAACAGAAAGAATAATTCCTTTCCCAATTTAGCTTTGGACACTGTTTACACATCAGCAAATCATCTATAAACATGTTAACATCAATCTCAGAGCATGTTACCACAGCCTGTCGGAATTTCACATCAAGGACATACAATGGTGTCAGAGTTTGCTCTTGCATCAATTGTGTACTTTCTGGTTGTTCTTGGATTTGTAAGTCAAGATTTATCAGTGCAATTATGTTCTATTATTTTTGAATAAAAGTTAGAAAAGGTTAAAACTGCTCAAGCATATTGTAGCCAATTTACTGCTACAAGCACTTCTAATGGGCAACGTTTCTGTCCAGTTAGTCATTCTAGTGCGAAGTAATCTTGGTGAGCAGCCCATGATTAAAGAAAAAGGTAACAGTATTTGGAAAATGAGAATTTGGGTCATTATTCTTGAAACATTTTCAGGTATTTCCTCCTCCAGAGTTCTATGGAATTGGACTCACAATAGAGTCAATGTTTCGCAGGTTAGTAGATTTTACTTATAACATGTTGAAAATATTATTTGACTGAGATTGATTATCAATTGCTATGTTTGTTTTCTAATATGATTATTTATATTTAGTTTTGGCCTTAGCAGGTTGCCCTGTCAAAAGAGCTGGACTCTCATAGGTGGCATCATGTAACACATAGAAGATCCTTGTATCTATTATATTAAATCATTTCCATGTATGATTGTGTTACAAATTTTTAAAAATTGAATTGAATGCTTATTGTTTGTTCTTACTCTGTGATCAATCACCAAAAGGTAAGATCAGATACAAAGCACTGTAAAATAGATGATATGTCAAAATTTCATAGAAGATGTTTAGACACATACTGAGACGTATGAAAAATACCCCTGCCCAAATGCATCTTTTATTTGCTATAGAATCTGTTAGTATATTCGATTGTAGATTGAGAGAGCAAGAATGAGCTTATCTTTTTTAAGAAGGGATTTGATAAGCAGAAATTTACATATATAGAGAACTAGATAATGTAATATTTAGCAACATGTAACAGATGTTGGGAAAACTTATTTCACGGTAACAGTTAACAGGTAATGATAATAGTTTTACCCTGAATATTCATCTTTCAGAGCATTAGGAGATGAAGCAATGCACTTCACAGAGTACCACATGCGTCTAACAACAGGTACATGTTTATTGTATCAGATATCTTTATTATAATTGAAAGAGGGGGAATTGCTACCCTGGAAAAGTTGGGCCCAAACGCATAATCAAATGCATGAAAAAGACACAAAGGAAGCATTCAAGTGATTAGCTTTAAGAGCTGTTAGCTTAAAACATTATTTAGAATAAGATTGGTTTCTCAAATCATGTACTATTATTAGTCAGGTCATAGTTTTTGAACAGAAGGATATAAAAAAGATGGGTTTATTCATAATATGGGTGAAATAATTCTTTGAAAAACTTCTTACATTTGGAATATATAGTGAGGTTGTGGCACTTTTCATGATAAATATTATTACAATACGTCAATATGAGTTGATTGGAACTGCTTGGTGATTGGTTTTGTACATTTATGATTATTTTTACCAAATTTGGCCTTAGTAGGTTGCATTGTCAAAAGAGCTTGACTCTCACGGGTTGTATCCTGTAACACAAAGAAGATTCTTATATAGGATAAATTATGTTAAAATTCCTATATATAATTCCTATGTATAACTGTGTCACAACATTTTATAAATTGAAATTGAGATTTAAATATCATTTTTGTCTTTTCATCTATTTCATAGCTTGTCTTACAGATCAAATTTGATTTTCATCTTTTCAGTTCGACTACTGGTACACTGCTGTATTCTCCCTACATACTACCTAAGTGCTGCTGTCTTATTTGAAGTGGTGGAATTGAGATTATCATATTGGCTTCTCAGCAGCACTCCTTTACTGCTTTCTTTCCTTGTGTCTCTATACTGGCATGCTGGTGGTACATGGAAAAATCATCCTCTTGCCAGAACTTTAGCATCACATGCATCACACGCTGGAACTTGGGTGAGTGTTTCTGATGCATTAGCTACTGAGTTCAGAAGAGTTGACAAGTTTGTTCATGGTAAAACTTGGGGAAAAATTGTAGTGACTGACAATTGGATTGTCAGATGTGGACTTTATGTCATAAACACAGCATATCAGCCCGATGTGCACATGTCAATTCAGTCTACTGATGAACACCTGGATCCTGAAACCCGTCTCACCTCTCAGTTTATCAACATCAATGTTTCTTCCATAAACCCTGGTGCAGCTGATTTCAGAATAAGACTCAATGCCACGGATTACAACGATCTGTGTAACAAAGTTTCTGGTCCCATACTAAATGTGAGAAATGTAGTCTTCCACCAAACTCTGACTGAACGCTTTGAAGAAGCCTTTAAAGAAGAAGTCACACAGAACGGACTTTTCGTAACAGATAGAGAAATACAGGAGTGTATTGGGTGTCTGTATGCTCCTTCAGACGTCAAGATCTCCAAGTTGTGTGATGATTTGAATACGGGGGACTGCAAACACTGCCTGTGTCGACCCATGTGGTGTATGCGGTGCATGGCAAAGTGGTTTGCCAATAGACAGGACCAGTCAACTCCTGAAAGGTGGCTGTCTGGTAAAGCACCCTGTCCCACATGTCGCAGCAAGTTTTGTATGCGGGATGTACAGTTTGTTTCTAGTTAAGATTTTTATAATGAAATGTGTGCTATATACTATACAGTGTATAGTTTATAAATAAGTTCTGAACTGGGAGAACAGATTTGATCAGCCAATGCATGTTCCACACTAGTATTACTTTCTGGATATGTAGCAACTTATATATGCTCGTATTGCATAATAATTTAAAGAACCGAATTTCTTTGTTTTGCTTTTGCTAATACTTTAATTTAAAGACATATTTTGGGATTTTTACGAATCATCTTAATCTAAATTGAAGGTGTTTTTTATGAATATTTTGTATGGGAAAATAATAATAAACAATAATCAGCTCAGAAATTTGTTTTTCAAGTTACATTTGACATCCTGATCTGTGTATTAACCACTCAGCTCTTCACATTGACTCTTAACATTATTTTAATTCAAAAATGTGCATTACAATCCTTAAACCAGGGTGGGCAGGTTTAATTTAGAACTTATCAAACTACAATCTTATGATGGAATTTAGTACTGAATGGTCGGCTACAGAAAAAAATTTAAAAAGGACATGTTGGAAAAACATACAGTAAGAATACAGTTAAGTAATATATAGATTTAATCGCATGTTGCAAGCATTGTTAGTAGATAATAATTATCGAAAAATCTATTCTACAAAATTATTTCATGCTGTTTAGTCGTTATCACAGCAAATTAAACATTCAAACGTGGCTCTCCTTAATGCCCTCTTCGACAGTACGTCCTGTTCCATTGGTGTAGCCTGTAAATACACTCAATAAAACTTTTTAAACTTCTTATCTTGAAAAAACTGGAAAAAAAGATTAAAATGTTGAACTCATAATGGGATAATAAAAGTGTCATATACATCACTTAATTGTTCCAACCAACCTTTTAAGGTCAATTACTCAATTACTATTTATTTTTATCATAATTACTATTTTATCTTACCGTATCTAGATGTCACTGTCGGGATGGCGAAGAATTGAAAAGTAGATCGTATTGCTGACAGAACATAACGTCTAAAGCTCGGTACAGTTAGGTTGTAAATATAGAAGTTGCTTATGGTGTTGAGGTACAGAACCGAAATTGCAATTCTGTTAAAGGTAGTTTCGAAGAAGCTTTTGCTCTCGTCCTCTACTTTTAATATTGGCCCGACAATGATGTAGACAAAGAACGGCAGGATCGAAATACAATAAACCGTAGCTGTCAGAACTGTTGTCATTATTCCTTGCCACTTTAGACTTTGTTGTCCTCTCCGAGCAACCTGCTTTGCCATAAAGAGCAGCTGAACCGATGTTATTACCACCAAGCACATTGGAAGAAACAGAAAGACAATTGAAAAGAGAGGTGTTAGATAAAGCCATATGTTCGATGAAACTCCGTAACTACAGTAATAGTTTCTGTACGAAAAATAAACATCGTTTTTATCAACAAGGAGAAATGACAGAGGAAAGATCAAACACACAACCCAACACATCCAACAAATCCTATGTGCTTTCCTTGAAGTTGCTATTACAAATCTGAAAGGATATTTGAGGATGAATAACTTGCTCGTGGTCATGTTGCAGATAAGAAGCAGACTTGCTGCACTGAAATAGTAATTTCCATAAGCCACAACATGGCAGACAAGAATTCCAAACACCCACCCATTCGCTACCAGTGAGACAAAGCTAGGAAAGACTGCATGAAGAACCAGCATCAAATCACAAAAAGCAATATGTTGGATGATAACGACGATGACTTTGTTGAGCTTTATTGCCCTGTATTTGATGGATGCAACTAGAATGGTGGTGTCTCCTATCAGAGATGATATGATCACCAGTAGAGAGTATCCTGCACGAGTATATCTCAGAGAGTCATTTTGAGTTGCCCAAATTGTCTTATTACTGAGGTAATTATTATAAAAAGTCATATGAGATCCGCTTGACCAGTAAAATTGAATGGTGGATAGAATAAAACTCACTACTAAGAAATGAGAATTGCTGCAGCGTTAGGCTGCTATCCGAATATTGTCCTTGAGTAGTAAACCCTGAATATTACATTACACACTAATGGTAGATAGGTAGGTGCACGTGTTACAATCGGTTGAAATTGAAGCTATGATTTGAGGAATGGCGTCAGAAGGTTAAGATAAAATTTTGGTTTTGAATAGCAAATTTGTGTTACAATTAAATATGATAATAACTAGCAGGGACCCATTCCTTCGGCTGTTTAATTCTTCCTCCCACCGAGGCCAAGACACGTTTCCTTCTTCCATACCTAAATGACGTGTTGGTTTAAACCATGTTAAATTGCATGTGCAATCTTCACGAAATGAATACAGATGCCATGGAAACTTGGTACATCCTTGCGTCAAGGCCCTGCTCAAAAAACTCATTTTTCTAACTTCTAACTGATCTAACGTTAAAAGTAAATGATTCTCATCGCTCTAACCTTGTAACTAACCTGCAGACACGTGATTTTTAGAAAAGTGTGCATTACATTTCTATAGATTAGTAAACAATTCCAAATATTCAAATAGAATTTAGTATGGAAGTGTCACAGAATGCTTTCTAAAAGAATTAGTTCTTTTATTAATAATTAATGCAAAAGCAATGAACGTCAGAAGGCTCATAAAGTAATATAATAATTAATATTGTATTCTATTCTTAATTAGTTCTAGAAACTCAGTACAACGCCGACCTTACTCAATCTAAAGATGTGTCTCAACTCCGAGCAATGTACCAAATTATCAAATCTATGAATTGTACGTTTCTGATAGTAGGGTAGTTTCATATATAGGGCCTAAATTTTATTTTCCTTGTCCAACTGGTTACCCTTCTCAGTCCTCATGTTCTAGTTAAATTGACTTTCAACACAACAAAATCACTTTCCACACAACAGCTCCATATCTTCTTTTATGTAAATCTGGCTTTACCCTTATGCTTATATTGACTCCATAATCCATATTCGCACCGTTTGCGGTTTTATGGATTCAGTTATCACAACTTGTCTATAATCTATTAATTATTTTGATCCGAAGTACAAAAATAAATAGTTTCGTAACCGATAAATTTCAAATCCATTGACCATATTATTGGCAGCCTAAAAAATTTTCACATTCAAGTGAAGGAACTGAAAACTGACCAATTCAAACAAGACCTATATGCTAAAATCTACATCTGTTTCGAGAAAGCTTGAGTTTCCCACTTGTTCTTCTCGTGCCTCATCAATAGAAGCAAGATAGCTGTCTCTATTTAACTAATGTCTGATTACACACGCTCTTCTCGTGCCTCATCAATAGAAGCAAGATAGCTGTCTCTATTTAACTGATTACACACGCTCTTCTCGTGCCTCATCAATAGAAGCAAGATAGCTGTCTCTATTTAACTGATTACACACGCTCTTCTCGTGCCTCATCAATAGAAGCAAGATAGCTGTCTCTATTTAACTGATTACACACGCTCTTCTCGTGCCTCATCAATAGAAGCAAGATGGTTGTCTCTATAACTACTTCCGCTGTGTCCGCTGACCTGTCTCCCTCGTGTCTCTTCCTCCTCGGCCATGTTGTGGTGAGACATCTCGGCTTCCAGTCTCCTTTTCCTCATTTCCAGCAGGATATGTGTGCTGTTGTTCGGTCCTACAATAACGGATTTAGTTAAACAATAAACACTTACACCAAATATTTGTCATACTGATATGTCATATGTATCACAAAGATGATTTTGTTCCTCGCCTCTATTCTAAGCTCGTATCAGCTTATAGCTGAGTGCTGACCATGCTAACGCTAAAGTAACCAAAGTAATAAAATCCATCATCACAACACGGAATAAGTTATAAAATATAGAAATTCTCTAAAATATAGAAATTCTCCGTTCACAAATTGAAGGTGAGCCCCCCCTGCAGCCCTCACCCTTGCACCCCCTGTCCCCCCAACCCCCTGCATCACCCATCACCAACCTGCACAGTGCACCTCCCCTACCTGAATGGTCCCAGAGTGCGTCTTCATTCCCTCCATACCCGCCATAGGAATGTCCCTCTGTTGGCTCCCTGTAAAGTTTAACTCTATTTCATCTCCACGTTAGACAGTCAGTGTGAATACCTTTTTTGTGTAAAACTAGTAACTAGCGATTTGACAATAACCTGCGAACCCTATATGATATGTAGCTATATATGTAGCTATGTATATGAAGCTATATATGTATCTATATATGTAGCTCGCTCTATATGTAGCTATATATCTATCTATATATCTATCTATATATGAAGCTATATATGCAGCTACCTGGACGGGTCGTATCGCACTACTGCGTTAGCCCTCTTGTTCTTATTGGCACAGATACACAAAACGAGGACTATGAAAGCGATAAGAGCCGCCCCAACGAGGAGTGGAATTCCAACATCAGACATGAAAGTAACGTGAATTACTGTGTTACTTTGTATGTACAAGATGCAGTTTGTGTCTTGTGTAAACTTTGTCATGTGTAAGTTCAGCATTTCGAATTATGGTGTTCTCGTGATCCTCATAGCCAAAAAGTATGGATTTATGAAGGGGTAGAAAGGAAGAACAGCGAAAGGTTTTGTTGGAAAAGAACAGAGCTTTGAGTCAAATACTACACCAAATTATTTTTTTAATCAAAGTAAAGGATCACATTTCTTCCGTCCTATGCCGCTAAAAGGCATTGATAGGGATTAACGTGCATGCACGGGTGGGCAATGTCGCTATAAATATTTTCGTGTATACTATTGTAACAGTAAGCACACAACTTCTACTTATAATTATTCTTTCTGTTTTTATGAAATGAGCGACCGCCGACATGAACTTGTTGTAGAATGTCATCGACCAATTAGGAGTTGGAATCAACAAGATAAAAAATATTATTGTCTGGAATGATTTCACTGTATACTGTGTACATGGTAAAAAAATATTTGTTGTCCTTCTCCTTGGAAACTGCTCTTTAATTAGGTTTTTATTAGTCGCAATTTGTGTAAAATCATTCAGGATTGTGCAGGCTTGTGCACATGAAGTTGTCTGCAATCTGCACGTGTATTTTAAGGCTGATTAATTTTCACTCTCACTGCAGTAAACCCGCTATCATATAACGCTAAAGTGCAAATATTCTGATCCCTCTCGACGAGAAGTAGAATAATAAGATTACTCACAGTTGGCTTCCATCGCTGATTTTGCCAAAAAAACTGTTGAAAATGATGGGGTACTTGAAAATGCGAGCACTACTAATTATAAGATTTAAGAAACTCCTGCTCTGACATGACCTTTGTCCTGGTACCTAGACCTTCCCCAAATTTCTATCTTATTTCTCTGATGTGAGTGATACAGTGTGACGTAGTACAGGATTGGGTTACCAGATAAAACGCCTGATAGCTTGTTCTTATCTCTTCCAGTCTAATTTTCATAATATTTTGTGTTGTGTTTTCTCTCAGGTAAAACACAAGAACAACGCTTGTTTTCCTGGTTTTGTTTCTTTGGCGTAAAATCCGAGTAAGACTAACGACTGTTTTATGTAATCAAGTTTTCCTAATTGAACATTGGAGTTCGTATTTTCGTGTAAGGCTGTTTGCCCTGAAAGTTCCTATAAAAGTTGAAATAATAGAGCAAGGTATTTTTGGGGACATGGCACAAATTTTGACCAATCAGAAGCTAAAAAGCACTTTTTTGTGTTTTTCTAACTTCTTATTAGTCAAAGAACCCCTCCCCAAAAATAACCCCCCCCCCCACCCCCCAACAATACCGTCTCTATTGAGGCTGCTTGAAAGATATATCCTTCACAGAAAACTGTTCGAAAACTGTACGGCCACGAAAGATATGTACAAGTGATGTTATGGTTACGATTGTAGATAACAGCACGTGTAGCAGATAACAGCACGTGTAGCAGATAACAACACGTGTAGCAGATAACAATACGTGTAGCAGATAACAGCATGTGTATCAGATAACAACACGTGTAGCAGATAACAGCACGTGTAGCAGATAACAGCACGTGTAGCAGATAACAACACATGTAGCAGATAACAACACGTGTAGCAAATAACAACACGTGTAGTAGCAGATAACAACACGTGTACCAGACAACAGCACGTGCAGCAGATAACAACTCGTGGAATAATGTTTATATTATGGGTAATTTGATAACTGTACCGCATAAAAATGTATAACACATTTCATGTTTATACAATCCGTTACCAAGAAAGGAAGTAGATTATGCTCTGTGCAATAGACATCTTTTATTTACCTTTAAGTAAACTTGTTAATTAAAATATGAGGAAAGTTGTATTGTTATAGAAGGGTTGGTCACCCTGTTACACGATCTTGTAATGTTCTTTTACACGTTGTATTACACGTCGTATCACACTTTCTATTACACTTTCTATTACACTTTGTATAGCACGTTACCTAGTAGACAGTAATGTCATGAGGCAGATGGGTTCTTTCGTTTTACATTTTGCTTGTTGTAGCTGCTTCATTAAGCTGCTTCAATTAGCAGAGTTCGTAGTTGCCAGGGTTTATGTTGTGATTTTAGCGTTTTTATCCATCGTTATCATCTATTTAGTCTAGATCATTTGTTGTAAAATGCGGTGCTTCCAATGTTAACTTTTACACCATTCTAGCTAAGGAAGATGGTTGACATAATTGCATCAGATGATGAGGAACAACCGCTTTTATCGTCACAGTCCTTTAGTACCAGCACTAAAGTACCCAGACCGTAAGTTCTTAAGTAATATGTGATACAGAACACATGTTGGAACTATATTGCCTTTAATCACGTGCCATAACATGACAAAATCACTAGGTTTTTGTTTGTAATTGTTAAACCTGTACCCTGGCTTTCACAGTTATACTAAAGGGTCTCCTTGAAGATTCTAGATCTTTTAACGGAGACCCTCCTCATTTAACTCTCAATCACGGTTTCCCATGATTCGGCTCCCAAGATTGCATAGGCAGATGCCCTTAGCTAACTCAAATTAATATAACGAGTTAAATATTTTTTTACTAAAGTTTCTAGGTTTATAACAGAGTCATAACTTAAACTTATTGATCCCCAGCTACGAAGAAGAACCACTTTGGAGACGTCCCTTTAACTACTCGGTTCAACATGGCATAGACCCTGAGAAGCTCAGCAGACTACAGAGATACAGATATTATCAGAGATTAGCCCCGCCCATGACAATGGTCAGTTCTCTTTGTATCTCGATATTATCATAGTGTTGGCAGGAGTTCCATTCAAGAGGAAATACTGAAACCGTGCTTCCTATTGTATTCTAGATAAACTTAAATTGTTCACAATCTTCTGGTAGCGCGTGAACTTAAAGCTAAGCGGTCACGTGTTTATTACGACATTCACACTCAACACTTTCCAGGTTGTACCTGATCACGTGATTCCTCCAGAATTCTTCACTATAGTCCCCATGGAGCGGGGAGAAAAACAGAGCTCCATCGTCACTATGTTAGTTAAGTTTGTTAGTGAGTTTGTTAGTAAGTTTGATAGTTAAGTTTGTTAGTTAAGTCAACATGTTAGTTAAGTTTGTTAGTTAAGTCAGTTAGTTATCATGTTAGTTAAGTTTGTTAGTTAATTAGTTTGTTAAGTCAGTTATTTATCATGTAAGTTAAGTTTGTTAGTTAGTTTGTTAGGGGTCCTGAGCTGTACGTGACTGGGCCAGTGGCGTAACGTTGTAGGTCTAGCCAACATGGCGCCCCTCGGCGATGAAAATGCGCCCCTGGTGTAAGAGCTTACTGGGAGCAATTTGAGAAAAATGGCCGAAATATCCAAATAAAAAGTGAAGTTATTAAACCAAACACGCGATTTTGCTATTTGCGCAGTTAATCTTGCAAAATTGTCCCATATTTTTATGACGATCTGGCGCCTCTTATGAAGGCGCCTCCCGGGGTGGCCGGGGCATCGTTACGCCGCTGGACATGGTCACGTGACCGTTGAGACTCTCTAACTCACGCCCCCTTAAAACTTAACTGTCCATCCTTGGATTCATCATCTGTACTTGTTTCTGTCTTTGAAATCATAACCACTATTCTATAGCTGAAAATATTTCAGATTCTCCCTGTGGAACACCATGCTGGGAACGTCACTACTTTGCATGCCAGCTGCAATGCTCAACGCCGGTCTAATACTAGGTACGCTGTTTACTTCTCTAAATCTTATTGATAATATTTGATCCAACATAACATTTGATCATTCATACTACATATATTGATTTTGAAGATTAGAATTTGTCAATCCTGAACGATATTTCTATAGCAACTAGCAATGTACATAATCTTGTTCCCCAACTTTCAGCTATGACGCTATTACCACAGTGTTACTACTATACTAATTAGAGCTGCACTAGAGAAACAAAGTTGAAAGTAAACCAAAGAAACTGTAAAATCCAGGTTGCCTGATTGTGTTTGGTGTTGGATTGGTCACGTGTTACACCGCTATCATAACCGTTCAAGTTACAATGGACATACAGCTGTTGGATACTCTCCGGAATGCGCCGCTCGAGTTTGTTGACGTTATCGAGTACTACATGCCTTTTCCGTCCGGTTAGCACATTTGTTATTTATTACTCATTTGTAAGACGATGTAGTGCGATATTTTTCTTAAATGTTATAATCACTGTATGTGGAGAGATGTTTCTTAAGACTTAGGGGGCCGCCGTCGTAATGGTTCACTGAATCACTCTTAAACGGTCTTCTCAAATTCTTAGTGGAAGACGCGATGTGGTAAATAAGAAATTTTGCGCGCATAGTTAAAAACACGTACGTATATATATACGCGCGCGCGTACCGTACGTACATCTCGTTCGAGTTTTATCATATTACTGAATACTGATTACTTGCTGTTCGCTGCTCCATGCGATTTATATTCGATAGTCAGGTAGGTTCAATCTAAAGCTGGCAGAAATTACAAAAATAACCATGTCGTCTACAAACACTTCAATTATAAGTTAACAATAAAACGGAGTTGACCGCACTCCAGGACCATCAGCCAGATCAGATCCGCGGCAGTGGGACCTAGAGATGTATCAAGTCTTCACCACGTGATAGAACTTGTTGCAGCAACTAGGCTGGCACGAAGAAGAGGACAAAGTCCTGCTCTCCCCACTGTGCTAAAATCGTGTGAAATGTGGTTTAAATTCCGAAATGTGGTGTCGTAGTTGTGGTGTTCCATTGTCTGTCTTCCATTATCGAATCCGTTGATTGCGTCATCTCAGTCTCTCTTCATCTGAATGGTTACATCAGCCAGAGGTTTAAGGTTTTACTTCGAGTTCGATGATCCGAGGTCCAGCTTGATCAGAGCCTTTATTAAACTGAGTTCTGATGTCACTCTGTTCTTTTTGTCGATCTAGATCGGTCGTCGCATCGCAGATGACCATCGTAGGGAGTTCATCCTGTAACTGGTAAGCGATTCCATCGATCCAATCGTCTTTTCCAGGTGTTCAGTGAACTCAAAACTATCAAGTTCACTTGACTCAAGGTAGCTCTTATGTCTGCTTTCCTGGTCCGTTATCGCCGAGGTTGGGCTGTTTTTCCGGGCCCTCATCATCACACCAGATCTTCCGATAACAATTGCGATAGCAATGGTATTGCTAAAAGCAGATAGCCCTTTTCTTTATCATTTTCTTTGAGGGTCGAGCTAAATTGATGAGGTGTGCGAATTGTCACATGCACAGGTAAACCATTGAAATAATGCGAAGCATAGCTGGCGTTATTAACTGACTAACCGATAACTAAACGGTTTCTGTTCAGGGTTTTTATAGTTTTTGGTTTGCACGTGCTGCTTTCAGCTTTGGACGTAATATGCACGTGCAAAACGTAAAGTTTTACGTTTTGTTTGTAAAATCAACTCCCTGTAATCGAACGTACCAGAGAAAGGCAGTAAAAGTGAATGTGATTCGATATAGTTTACTTAGAGAAACTTCGCGATATTTTGAATTAGCCGCTGCGAGGTCGAATTCTTTATTTCTCGGGAAAATCTTCGTCGACTTATTGCGCTATGTATCTACCAAGATTTGCTGTTAGATTTCTACGATAAATAGTGATAATGATGATGGAACTGAACGAATTAGGAATAAGGTCGTTCTATTGGAGCATACAACTATAAATTTAGTTTGTTCATGTTTCGCGTCAAGAGATTTATAAATATTTCTCTGTGGTTATCTTTTTTATTGTTAAAGTACATGATAATGCTTCAAACTTGCAAGCCCTTCACTTTCAGCCCAGATAGCCCTGTCCGCGGGAGCTGCTTCATTTCTGGGAGCTCTCATGGTCTTCTGGATCTTACTGAGCAATTTCACATACGGCACGGGCATAGCACTCAGCAACATGGTCAACGGCACTTTTCATTTTCACAATCTCTCCAATTTTGGTGGTGAGGTGAATTTATCTTTAAATTTGAAGTTTTTACCATGTATATGATAATCGCTTTTTGCTTTAGATATACCTTACTTACCTAATTAAAAAACTAGAGAATTTCACGACTGCTAAATCATGTTCAATACATTAATTAAAACTGAAATTACTGGAACTAAGTATCTGACTATGATTTTCAGCCGTTTGTGACGCGTACTCAATCTCTAGTCCCGTAAACACTACTGGCAGCACATGGAATGTTTGGTCGGCAGATACAGTCCCTATCTACCTAGTTCTTATCTTGTTTCCTCTGTGTTGTCTCAAGTCTGCTACCGTCCTAGCCAAGTTTAACTCTTTAGGTATGTTTGGTATATCGCTAGAAGTTCATTGAAGTATTTACTAATTTATATATTTAGTTCTGTCAGTGTTATTGCATCTTTTTTGTCCAAAAAGTCGATGCTATTTTAATGGAAAATTTCTATATTTTCAGGAGTGGTTTGTATAGCTATGGCACTAGTGTTTGTCGTGACAAAAGCATCACAATGGGGTATAAACATCACTCTAACGAACTCAACCAGTATCCATTACGTGGCTCCAGCAGTTGTTGACTTCAACAAGTTGACCGGCACGCTGACACTCTCATTTTTTATTCACAACGCCGTTGTAGCCTTGGTCAGAAACAATCGCAATCCTAAAAATAATGTTTGTTTCTTCAGCTTTCTTTCTCTGTGGTAAAATTTCAATATGAACGTCACACTCCAAAATTAGCCATAGAATATAAGAATTGCTTTGGAATAAAAACTGTTACATAATTGTGCATGATTTAGACAACTTTAATGAATTATTCTTTAACGTTGCAGAAAAGAGATGTTGGCATAGCATTTTTCATGGTGGCACTAACGTACGGTTTAGTTGGATTTCTCTTCCTTCTAACATTCCCTCTTGCCAAAACCTGTATCTCAACTGTAAAGAGTCAGGTATGGAAGTGAACATTCTATAGCTATCGCCATAGCAGCTTTGTGTCGTGAAATCTAGTACTATTGATGATCTACATCGTCAAGAAATTTGCAGTGATTGGGTTGGTGGTGTAGTGGTATCTACCCCGACTTTCTATGCAGGAGATCGGGGTTCGATTCCCAGTCCCGCCAATCCTAGAGGAGTGCTCCAAAGGCCTTTCCCTATGCAATCTTCTTAGATCCGTTTGTTGGCAACATAGAAAACAATATTTTAAGGTTAAATTATTTATTATCGAACCCTTTTTTCAGCTGCTGTTCGATAACATATCCCTAAATGATTTGATGGTGTTTATGGCAAAGATTTTCCAGATTCTACAGCTAATCACTGTTTACCCTACAGTAAACTTTGTACTCAGATCTCAGCTGTTTTTAGGAATCTTCAAGGATCCTTTCTGCAGGTATTTATTCTAATTTTTCGACCGAACCTTTTTGATTTTCTATTTATCTTATACTTATTTTAATCCGGACACTCCAACAGCCACATGTTACACAAGTGTAAACGGCCAAGTATAGGAGGCCAAATGTACCATTATACATACACGCCAGTGACGGTTAAGGTAGTGTGTACCATACTTTTATCGCTCGAGACTTCGCTGCAATGGGCAGCTACTCATTTAACCCTCACACCCGATTTCTCGAGCATTCGGCTGAGTGGACCGTGGGGCTGCACAAATCCAACGGAATCCTTAGCTGATCATCAACGATGCTCACCACATGGCCAGTGCCGCAGCTCATGACACCCTGACTTATGCCAAATTGTCAACAAATTGTGGTCATCTCCACCCCCCCTCCCCTTGAAAAGTAAAACTTTTATTCAAACCTGCTTTATTTCTTATTTCAGCTACAAGCACGTTATAGTATTCAATGTGATAACGATACTCACCTGTGTTCTCATATCAATCTTCTATCCTAAAGTCAACGATGTTATTCGGTTAGTCAATGTTCGAACCAATCTAAACTTGTAGTTTGATACAGATAACCGACTGTCGCTGAATTCACGCGTCTATAGATTCTAGAAGCGTATCGCTCCTTCACAAAATCTTAATTTCAGTATTATTAAAAGTAATTTTAAGTTGAAATTTTCATTACAGGTACGTTGGTTCAGTCTCAGGCCTCGCTTACGTCTTCTTTTTCCCCTGTTTCATCTACCTGTTACATTGTTACAAAAACAATAAACTTACATGGTAAGAGCCTGATTTTAGTTTACCTTTTTTATTGATTTCACACATAATCTGCATCATTTTAACTTTAAGAAAATGCAGCCCTTTATTAATTTTACTACTAATCTAAGTATCAAACTATCAGCATCATTATGGATCTTAGAATTAACACTAACAGATAACATTTAATGAATCATGATTTCAATTTCAGGTTTTCTGCAGTGGGCCACAGTTTTGTAATTCTGCTAGGAGTCCTTAACCTCGCCACACAGCCCTTCCAGTTCTCCAATTCCTAATACTTTTGAAACTACGTCAGCAAGCAGTCCTGGTGGATATAAAGATTCTTGTATTTCTTGATTTCGCGGTGAATTTGAACACAGGGATGCAAACTGTTACTGAATTGCTTGCACTTGTTGACTGCGAGATTCAACAAATTTTAGGCTGCACTGATTTTGTCCACACTATGTACCTTCAATGTTCGATGTTTGGATATTATTTGATGAGAAACCCCAAGATTTGTGACTGTGAGTATTACTCATACTGTTATTGTTAAACTTAACGGGCGATGCGTGTCTTCAGATTGCCTGGGAGTGGGAACCTCAGTCTTCGTTGCTCGGCAAATTTCCAGGCAAATCAAATTACAGGCAAATTAAATTGTCATGAACAACATAGGACGTTTAAATGGGACAGATTGCGCGCCGGCATATAGAAAGTGTGCTTATTAGGAATAGGAACAATTTTGATATGCCGGCGCGCAATGAGTCCTGTTCACTTTTACAATTCAAAATATGGCCCGGGGCAGCGGGGGCTGCCGCTTCGCGGCAGTAGGTCAGGCCACGTCTGACAAGCATTTGCAAAGCCTCGACTACAGCAAATGTACGGTGTAACTTCGACTGACTTTAACTTTAAGTTTTAATTCATCCAGTGGGCATATTCTGAAAATGATATGTTGTTCGAAATGATACGTTGTTCGGACTGATCTTGAAGCAACAGAGATATTATTATTCTATTTCTATATTGTAATTGACAATAGTTTTTGCTTAGTGTCAACCCGTTGTATTACTCCAGAAGTGTTCAGTGTTATCAACAAACATTCTGCTACCATCAATAAATGAGCACAGACTTTTTGTATTATTAAAATTTTAGCGTTTTCCACGATTCGGGACAAAACGGTGGCTAAAATCAGATTTGTATGGTTTTTTTACGTTAGGGGTCGTTCACATATGACGTCATCACCTAGGGGGGAGGGGGTTTCCAAATGTTGAGACGAATGATGACAAGGGGGAGGGGGGTTGGCCAATGATGATGTCATCAAAATTTTTTAAGGATTTATAGAATTTTTTGAAAAATTTTTGATTTCTTTCGAATTTTTTTTTCAGAATTTTACAAAATCAGACGGAAAATTTTCAAGCGAAAGTTCTGGTTCAGAAATCTGGTGAAATACTGTGTTTTCACTGACTAAGTATGAAGTAAAAAATTCAAAAATTGCTACAACTTAAACCAAAAATCAAAGTTTTTTACATGAAGAAGGGGGGAGTTCCGCCTGTGATGATGTCATTATGGTAATTTACCTGACATTTAGGGGGTTCTGTCATGATGAAGAATGACGACAGAGGGGGGAGGGGGGTAAAAATTACCGAAAACTTGCTGACGTCATATGTGAACAACCCCTTACGGTTAAGTGCGTTTTGCGTGGGGTTTTTCGAAGTATTAACACCAGAATTTAAGTTCGGCGTTATTATGTTCGTAATTTTTTATTGATTTTCTACTTCTAGTTCTATAAATCAATTAAATGTGAGTTTTTAGTGGTTCCATGACATTTCCAATTTCATATCAGAATTATTTTAAAAAACTGTTTCCCTTGTCATATCAACGTTCCATCTTGAGCGTTTAGTATTTTCTCAGATACACCTTCCACCTTTGAGGACACAAGCACCATGTACAAACATTTAGAAAGATATCCTATCTCTAATTTCTAAAGGAAACCAATTCATAAATTAACAACTTTTGAAAATAAACATGAACAGATGACAGATCCGAAAACCTGTTAAAATCAAAGAGCAAAGTGATACAATTCACACACTCGTACTTATTATAAACAATTAAAATTTGTACTGTCATGAATTTAAATTTGAGCTGCGTTCAATCAAAAATTAAGAAGACTTCCAGAAGGAAAAGACTTCTAGAAGGATAAGTATAGAATCAAATCCCAGTGGGAAACAACAAGAATAAATTAATTGGTTTACATTTTTTGGGCTAAAATTGATTATTTAAAGGGTCAAAAAAGACCTAAATAAGCGTACAATCAGTGCTCTCAGAAGCTTTAGTTGGAACTAGTTCCCTATTTCATAAGTGTTTGAACTGTCTGCTTGGTTTTCATTCGATTGAACAAAAACCAATCAAATAAGCAAGAACAAGAACTCAATGACCAACACGCCTCTGATTTACACTAATTTCAAGTACCAATATAAAAAACTGGCACATCGCCAGCTTTTGCCGACCTCTACTGAGTAGAAGAAAGCACAACAATCCAGGGTAATTACATCCGACTGGAATGTAATTTGGTAATCAATTATCCAATTACACTGCTCTGACGAGAAGTGATCCCGTTCCAATTACTTAACCAGTCTCCAACTGGTTGTGAGTAAATTGGCAAGTCATGATCCTCCAGCCAGCAGAGGGAAGGTTTACTGGCCAATTAGTCTGATTTCAGGGCGGTAGGTCAACCAGGGCCCGTCCAGATTCTTCAACAACAACACTTTCTCTCAGTCACGTGACCGCTAGATGTTCAGTAATGGTGACATGGTGACCGATCTATTGGTAACCCTGGTAACCACGCATTCCACTTCAAGGGGAATGCTATCACGTGACTGGAGATGAAAGTGTTGTTGCTGAGATAGGACATGCCCACGAGTTCAATATAAAATAGAAGAAGTTAGATCCAACATAAAAAGTTACAAAACGAGAATAATTTAAAAATACGAAGCTACAGTTTGGATGATTGCTACAAATAAGCTACAGTTCTGGATCATCTCTTTAATTAACTTCGAAAACATGATTTGTAAGACAGAGGGGATGATCATAAAGGAAAAGATAAGGAAAAATAAAATTTCCACGATGAAACAAAGCAGCAGTCACTACTCAGTGGAATGTAGTTTTATCGACTAAATATCTAAAATAGCAAGAAGTAGTTAACACATTTTACCGTTGAACAAAAGATTTGAATCTCTTTGCAACAAGCGTTCTAGCGTGCGAAAACGCCATGTCGTGTCACATAGAAAACTCTGCTATATATAAACATTATATAAAAGAGTTCCAATTCTTCCATTCAACCCACAAAGTGCTGACTACTTCAATTCCGGGATGACTAAATTCCATCACGAAGAGAGAACGTAAGCAAGTCACTGAGTGATGAACAAGCTGGTATAGAGCGAGCTTGCTGAGCGAGTTATTGTGTTGGTTGTCTACCAAAGTTCGTCACTGGCGGGTCCAGAGTTCATATTCCAGCCGGCATCGTTAGAGTTGTTGCTGCAAAAAATTTGTTTAGCTTTCTTGATAGTTCTTATGTCTATTTGTCTGGTCTCGCGAGGACTGAACAATAAGAGGAATAGCAAAGGAAACCGGTTAAGAAGGAAATAAATCATGATCACATTAAATGTAAACAATATCTAGGGAGTCACATCGAATGTAAACAATATCTAGGGAGTCACATTAAATGTAAACAATATCTAGGGAGTCACATTAAATGTAAACAATATCTAGGGAGTCACATTAAATGTAAACAATATCTAGGGAGTCACATTAAATGTAAACAATATCTAGGGAGTCACATTAAATGTAAACAATATCTAGGGAGTCACATTAAATGTAAACAATATCTAGGGAGTCACATTAAATGTAAACAATATCGTAGGGAGTCACATTAAATGTAAACAATATCTAGGGAGTCACATTAAATGTAAACAATAT
>JH153114.1:24323-35453 GCA_000226015.1 Mnemiopsis leidyi
TAAATGTAAACAATATCTAGGGAGTCACATTAGATGTAAACAATATCTAGGGAGTCACATTAAATGTAAACAATATCTAGGGAGTAAACTAACTTGTTCCAGCCGTTGTCTCTCATGTCAGAACCTCCGAAACCTCGTCCACCTCTGGAGTTCCACCCTCCGGTTCCAGCAGCGCTGCTTCCACTAGCCAAGTCTTCCAGCCAGCTTGGCACGTCCTGTATAGAGGGTGGTTACTTAGATTACCATTATAGAAGTTTATTTACTGAACTTAGAACCACAATTAAAACTTAAAGTAACTTGAAACAGGGCACAGTAGTGAAAACTAAAATCTACAAGATCCGTGAGTACACTAGGCATGCTATAAATAAATTGGCAATTTGCCATCTAACACACCTGCTGAGCTTCAGACAGGATCTTGACAAGACCTCTAGCCAGGTCACTGTTCTGGGCTGGGTCAAAGAAGGAGATGGAAGTTCCTGTATTACCAGCTCTTCCAGTCCTGCCAATCCTGTGTACATACTCATCTATCTCATCAGGCATGTCGTAGTTGATCACGTGGGTTACCCCGGCAATGTCAAGACCACGTGCAGCTACACTGGTAGCCACCAGGATGGGGTGAGCTCCAGTTCGGAAATCTTTGAGAGCCATCTCTCGTTCTCTCTGCTGGCGATCTCCGTGGATACTTGTAGCTCCGTAGTCTTCTTGAGAGAGCAGGGAGGCCAGGAAATCTGCTTGTTTCTTGGTTTTTACAAATATCAGCGTCTTGGTTCCTTTTTGTTGAGCTGCAAACAATGAGATTAGTGTGGACCAGGTATCTTATATCCTACTTTTGAAGCACAACATAAGTATTGATAGCACAACATAAGTATTGATAAGTATTGCTCATGAATCGCTGCACTGGGCGTGTAGTGTGTACAATGTATACTATACATGACACAGCTATGTTTGCTTAGAAACTAATCACGTGACCGGTGACAGTAAACGCAGGAGGCTGGTTGAAGGTTCAGAATTCAACTTTAGCGATATCATAATGAAAATGACCATGTTCAAGTTGCAGTGCAGCGTAAAACTGATTTTCTGAACCATAGTCACACAGCACAGGTAGCTACACTAGCGATTCTTCTTCCTATACAACACGAAATTAGTGTCTGACATTTCGCTGTTGATTCAGCAGCCTACGTAACATGCATCGCTCCAAGCTTTCTTGTATGAATGTTCATTAGATGCGTGCTTCTTTTCTGAACGACTGATCTCAAGTAGAATTTTTGTATTCGTTTGAAATTTGTATGGTTAAGTTTTAATTAGTGCTTTGCGTGGCTGGGCGATTATTTCTTAGGAACAAACCGCGCTAATTGAGACCAAGTCTGAGGGCAAATAAATATGTCCCGAATTCCGAAACTTAGCAGACGGCAGCAGATTTTCTAGCCGAATGTGGAATCCTTCCCGGCAATGAAGGATACTATCAAGTAGCTGTTACATCTGAGCAATCCCTGTTGATAGCTATAAATGATCTAATTACACTGCTACCTAAAGCCACACACACACACACCCACTACACACTTTCTGAACTTTCTTTTCAGTTTGCCATTTGTTGGATTGGGGGAAGATTTGTCGCTCATTCCAGCATGACTTCATATTAGGTTCCAATTCGAACATTTCGTCGATTAACTTGAAGTTTCACGAATGTCAACTTGTTTTTCAACAATTATCTAATGATATCAGTGCTTAGATCCCTAATTATCAAATCCCCGTGTAAGCATATCATAAGCAATTATAAGTAACGAATAACGATTAAACAGAGAAGCGTGCATGACATACTTGATGTGATTGTTTAGCTCATTTGCTTCTCCTAATTTACTTTAATAAACTTGTCGGCGGACAGATATATTGCTTTTCGCCGGATGGATTGAACTTGAATTTTTTCTGGCTTAATACTCCGGTTTAAACTTTCAATTAGAACTATTTGGCAAGCTACTGCTAGGCGAGCAATTAACAATATACATATGTACAACGTACAATCAATGTAAGGAATCCGATTTTTGACCCGAACAATAACCTGTTACAGCAGTATGTCCTATGTTAATTATCATCAATTACCTAAATTCTTTACCTCACAGTCCGACCTTTAGGAGAATGCTACGAGGAATACTGGTGCTATTAGCACTGGTAACCCTCTCCTCCGCATTAGAATGTTACACTTGCGGTCAAGTTCACAACAAGCCGACAAATCTCCAGATGGGTTACTTCAACAAGGTTATAGAGAAACTCCACATGAGGAAATGCCGGGAAGACACGGTTCAAGTATGTAAACCAGGTGAAGACGAATGTCAGATGGTACATCTGGAGAGCACCTTGGGAGACGAGACCTCGGCCCCGGTCACAGCCACCGTATACAAATGTGGGCAGATTGCCAAGCGGGAGAAGTTGTGCAGGACCATGAAATTGTCGGCTCATCTCATGTGGCATCTCACTCTTGGTTATTGCGAAGTTGAGGCTTGTCATGAGGACATTTGTTTCAAACCGTGAACTGGTGGCAGTGGTCACGTGATATTTTGTAACTTAAAGTGATGTAAGCGACTCCGTAACTTTTTCTTGAAGCAAATTTCTGTATTCCATAATAATTTATCAGACATGTGTAGCATTAGTTATCTTGATAGAAAGATTTTGATAAATGACAAAAAATAATTTTTGACCGACACCAGATTGGAGTACTTACTGATTCCATCGAGAACCTCCTTAACTTTGGAGGTTTTGGATCTGCCGTCCACCTCCAGGACCTGCTGAGAAACATCAGTTTGAGCAGATCCGACAATTCCGACTGTGAGGAACTGGTAGTTGTCCTTCAGGAAAGTTTTTGCTATCTGTTGAACTTCCTCAGGGAATGTCGCACTGAAATGCGGAACATTTAGTTGAAGGCTTTGAGTAATTACGGCAATCGTAAGAAAACCGAGAACATTAAAATTCACCAAAAACCAGTCCCGAATTCAATAATCGCTGCACTAGCTACCTACTCATTGGGTTTCAACCACTAATCGAAGACTGAATGTCTGTACATTAAATAATTCCGAAACTGAATTTCGAATGACTAAATAATCAAGAAATTTTAGACGCGATGGGAAACTACCTGAAAAGAAGAGTCTGCCTCCGAGTTTTGTCGGGCATTCCAGGAGCCCTGGCGAAGAAGTCGATGTCAGACTGGAAACCCATGTCCAACATTCTGTCAGCCTCGTCTAGCACGAAGAACTTTATGTTCTGAAGTCCAATGGTACCGTCGTTAACGAACTGTTTTAGTCGGCCCGGTGTTCCTGACGAGGTTCACGTGTGATCTTGTTTGATTTAGATATTTCAAGATAACAAACGATTACAAAATGTTGTTCCGCACATTTTCAAATGCATGGAGGGATTAGACAACACTTTCAAGCCATGAAGACCGGTGCTCTTTTTCACAATTCCACAGTAGTCAGAGTAAAATCCATCAAGAATTACAAATTAAATTACCGATGACGATGTTACATCCTCGTCTTATGCAAGATCTCTGATGCATGACGGCGGCACCTCCGTATGCCAGCTGAGCTTGACACATGGTAGAGAAGGCAAACTTGCTGGTCTCCTTGTGGATCTGCATGGCCAACTCTCGGGTCGGTGTGATAACCATAGCGTCTGGGGTCTGGGTCGAACTGAACTCGGACGAAGACGGCCCGGAATTGTTGATAATATTTATCATTGGCAGGACAAATGCTGCAGTTTTTCCTGATCCGGTCTGGGCACATGCCATGATGTCTTTTCCTGCGCAGATGATGGGCAGAGCCCATTTTTGGACTGGTGTAGGCTCCTTATATCCACTACGAGCTATGTTTCGTTGGAGTTGGTCTCCAAGATTCAATTGCGCGAAGCTGTCGATAGCTTTCACCTGAATAGCGATAAACTAAACTGATAGCAAAATTTAGGTCAACACAAAGCGAAATGGCAGTTTAAATTTCTACCTAACCTATCGAAGTTATCACTTTTATCTTAATTGTAACAGAAGCTGTGAAATGCGACGGTGGGATGATTTCCGTGATTTGAAAAAAACCTACCAGTTCAGAGCCGGGGCCGGTTACTTTACAAGGGATATTCTTGTACTTCTTAAAGTTTATACCGGCTGTTAGTCTTGTACTGTCAAAGAGAGCGTTCTCTGATACGTCCTCAGTCGGAACGTAGGTGACAGGTCCAGGGGCATTAGGATCTCTGTTGTCTGAAGTGTCATGTGTCAGTGATTTACTACAGCTGCCAGGGAAATATTTACCTTTGAGTGTTTTACTTATAATAACATGTTCACATTTACTACGTACAGCAGTGAAAAAAGTATGACTTCATTCTTTAAAATGCCGTATGACTTAATGGCGATGGTGTATGGTAAGAGCCCCGTTAGGTTGATAGAGTTTATAATTAAATCAGGCTCATGACCTTATGAGGCCTTTCAATTAACATAATGATAAATATACACACAATAAGCTCTTCAACATGCTTTGCTTTCACATGGTCTCGAATACCGCGTTCAAACGGACAGTCAAACATGTGCCGAATATTGAGCCGCGCAACGCGTGCTCAAAATTTGATCTGTGTTCTGGTAAAAAACTTTTGTTTATACCAGCTAGTGCTCGCCGCGCGTTACTGACACGACATCCATAGAGGCATCGCCGTCTAATGTGCAGCGTTTCTGCCAGTCAAACGAGAGTCCAGGAAGAAAGAGCGAATAATTGCTTGCATCTTGGCAAGCACGAACTATAATGTGTAAATTATAGCTAAATTGTGCATCCGGGTAAGTCAGCTGCACTGTCTAGAGCAGTAGACAGTGTGGAGCGGTAGAGAGCTGTTTCCATGGGGAATACCGAATAGGACTATATTTATAGTACTGAAGCCAGCCGAGAGTTTACTCGGGAACAGAGTTGATTCTAATGGATGAAGTTGGCAGCGCCATCTACAGTCTACACGTAGAATGACGGAGTAACAGTACAGCACAACTGTACTGTAGAAGTACTGACTGATGGAATATAGGACTACCAGGGGTTACCCTTAGTGTTGCAGTGACAATAAGATCGCGGGCTCAAGCCCTGGCAAGGTGATATAAATCCCTGTAATAAGCTCCGTTGAGCCTTTACAGCTATCTTTTCAATAACTAGGGTAACTAGGGTAACTTAGATACTCTGGTGTGAGTAGAATGAGCAGGTAGTCTTGGTAAGGAATGAGGATTGAGGCCTCGGGCCCCACCAGTTACTGGTTCTGTAAGATCCTTCGGATTGTGTGATTGCCAGATGACATGGCACCCATATAGCTGTCTGGAGAAGTACAAGTAAGTATACCAGGTTCAGTGCAGTCGGCGACACGATGACCAGTTTGTTGGCATCTGAAACATTTCTCTTCTCCCTTGCTGGGACATTCCCTAGCGAAGTGTCCTTCTTCTCCGCAAACTCTACATCCACTACCTCCACCACCGCCTCCTGTAAGAGTGGTTAGTTTTTTAGTGTACCAGCTGGACAATAAATATAACTGTTTTCCTGTTTTGTTCTACCTACTTTCGTTGAAGGGCGGATCATTATCTTCTAACTCTCAATGTTATTTAGGGCCCTCAGGGTCCAAGCAGTGTTTTCACGCATCATCCAATGATTCAATAATAAGGCGTTTTACGGTTAACACAAAATTGGATTATATCAAGGTAGAAAGAGCGGGAATCGTACTGAATGTTTATTTTAGCTACCAATTAGATATGATTTGGTTTGTACTGCACGTTAAAAGGAATGTGAAGTCCGATTATCTCTTAGAGATAATAGTAGCCCTGATAGACTACAGCGGCGCTATGATTAGATTAGCGTGTAGAAATCGTGGGAACATTCCATCATATCAGTTCCCACTGTATAAACTGCCAGTTTAGTTCCTTATAAATCAACTTGAACGTTTCATAATGGCGCTCAACGTGCTATTTCAGGGATGAAACAGAGATGTGTTATTACACAGTGCTCTGTGCACATCAGCTCATGTAAATACTTCTAACTCAGAAGAGCAAACCAGTATCATTAACATTACTCTGTCTTACTGAAAGGAAGTAAAAGTTCACTGTAATTTCTAGTAGCCTACTGTATATCACATACATGTCAAGATGTATAGTGGTGTATTTCGTACAGTGTATAGTAGTGTGTTGTTATACAGTGTACAATGAGGCGTTCGACTGCGGATCTGCTAGTTCTAGTCCGATTATGTTTTTACATTTGATAAGGTCATCGAGCATGAAAGGTCTAGCATTTTTTTTGTTAATTTTAGAAGTTCAGAAAAGGTCCTGGGTTTTATGTTTCGTAACTGATAAGGAACGTTATATTAAAGTAGAAAACACACAACTCATGCAACATGAACAGTAATGTAAGTGAATGGAAATGAACAAAACATGAGTAACAATAGCAATGTAAAGGAGACTGTATTTTAAAAGTCTTACAAAATTCTATGTCAATTTCGATAATTTCAGGGTCGGAATTGACTTTTTTTGAGTCCCCCCCCCTCCACAATGTGTCACGTGTAAACTATGATAAAATACCTGCTAGTTTCTGAGGGCACTCTCTGGCGAAATGACCCTCTTCGTGACAGATCCTGCAGCCAGAATCACCTCCGCCTAACGATGTATAGAATTTGATACAACGGTTTTTAACGACACGACTAAGAAAGGAGGAGTGGTGCCATATAAGAGTAGTCGCTTCTAGAGCAAGATGTAGTCGCAGAGCTAGGATACACGAAGTACATAGTACATTTGTACACAGTACAATGTACATAGTACATTAGTACATAGTACATTTGTACACAGTACATTGTACAATGTACAGTTAGTGTTTTCAGATGTATCTGTTAGACGTGGACTCAGTCCAATACTCCGGATTCCAGAGTGGAGAAGATGGATAATTTCCTGTCGAGGTCATTTTGTCGTCCAACGACAAAATGTTTACGGTAGGCACATCAGAACAGAGTACACATGCACTTGTGCTCAGACTTGCAACACAATGGATTAGTACAAGTCTAGTTCCAACTGTTGCACAGAAGGAATGTTTCAGAAAAACAGGTGATATAATCATGAGGCAGGCAGCGTATTTGAAGTACTCAGTACTTTCTGTACTTTGGGCAGATATTGGTATCCTCGACTACAACGAACGAGTAGGAATATCTCTGATAACAAGTGCGACTGCTGAGCTTGGGCTAGTTCGATACGACTCCTATGTTTCCGTTGCACGGTTACTCTAGGTGATTCTAGAGAGCTAGATGAAATAGTAGACTTATAAGTCTTACTGAGGTTGTTGGATGGTTTTGTGGTATAAGCTGGGAAAAACTGGGGTTGAGTAATGCAGCGTCGACAGCTGGTGTAGAAAGATAACACGATCGAAATATGTTAACTATTAACTATAATAAAAATACCTGCTGGTTTCTGAGGACACTCTCTGGCGAAATGACCCTCTTCGTGGCAGATCCTGCAGCCAGAATCACTTCCGCCTGACGGTGTATAGAATTTGATACAACGTTTTTAACAACACGACAAAGAAAGAAGGAGTTGCGCCTCCTCCTAATGCAGCGTCGAGTGCTGGTGTAGAAAGATAACTCTATCATTTAAATATTGGGCAAGAAATTGGACTACGAGTGTAACGATTATCATCGCTGTTGCAAGTTGCAACTAATGAAAATTTTGAAATCAAGAGAAAACATAGCTACAACTAGATTGAAAATATTTCATGTTTAATATAGCTAAACAACTCTCAATCTATATAGCTAAACAACTCTAGATCTATGAAGCTAAAAATAACTAGATGTTATGATAATAAATAGTGCAATATAAATACAAATAATTGTAACAAGTATGAAACTTACCACGACCCCCGAACGATCCACCTCCACCTCCACTACTACTGGCACCGTTCCATCCGCCGTTAGATTGTCCTCCTAGATTACCACTTCCTCCGAACCCACCGCTGTTACTGCTTGAGCCTGGGAAAATTGTTTTGTTCTTGTATTGTACAACTAGAATGGAATAAAATACTGTAGATCGAATCAAACTGCCGAAGTTTTCTTTAGCTGTTAAGAAAAACGCAGCTTGTAATCAGCTTCAGAAAGCAACTCACTCTGACCAGCGCCCGGAGAAGTATCGATGTTCCTGAAATGTGAGAAAATTTAAGTTAAATATTGTCATAATCAGCTGTGCAGCATTCCCTACACTCTAGACATGTAAAAAAGAAGTTTCCCAAAAAATAAAGTAATTTGTACCTGGGCCTCAAATTCCGTTATTAAGGGCTAACAAGCAAGCTTCAGGGGGCAGGATTAAGTCAAAAGTTTTGCTTTAAAAAACTACCAGTAGATCTACATTCTACAGTATAACTACCAGTACTTCCGGTAAATCTACAGTAGAATTACCAGTACTTCCAGTAAATCTACAATAGAACTACCGATAGAACTACCAGTACTTCCAGTAAATCTACAGTAGAACTACCAGTACTTCCAGTAAATCTACAGTAAATCTACAGTAGAACTACCAGTACTTCCAGTAAATCTACAGTAGAACTACCTGTACTTTCAGTAAATCTACAATAGAACTACCGATAAAACTACCAGTAAAACACTACTACAAACAAGTTGACTCACTTAAAGAGTTCCCCGGATGGTTTGGCTTTAGCAGCGCCGCGTCCTCGTCCGAACCCCATCTAGAATTTGATATGAGCTACTCATAGCAATAGTGTAAGTATTATTATAACGTATACTTAGCTTAAACAGATAAAACGTTTTTCTGTATACTTAGCTTAAACAGATATAAGTTTCATGTTTTGCGGCAATTATTTGTCGAGCAAATTGTGGTGATTTAAACTTCTTATATGAGTGAGAGGTGATCAGCAATGGCATATAATTTGCGAGTTTGATATAAGGTGATCAGATAAGGTATTAAAGGTTACAAGAATGAAAGCTTTGATACGGCACCATATACATGACTTCAAGTATGCTAATGATGCCAATTCCGTGATTCGATTACTTTAACAAGTACAGTGATAATTAATGCATGCTAAATTTTTAGAAGCGAGGGATAAACATGATATGTCAATTGGCCATTTCATGTATTGAATGGAATTCACCGTGGTTTAAATACAGTTAGGAAAGCAAATTATGATTAAGCAGTAAAAGATGCTCAAAATGAAAATATCCCAACATTGAACTTGAGACAAAAGTTATAGCAGTGGTGGGCCACACTTACTGGAGTTGTGATCATATATTGATTAGCTAAGGAAGTTAAGATTGGTTAGTAAACAATTGTTTGAATCAAACTTTTATACTCTATATTTGCTTAAGATTGTCCGTCACGGCTGAAAAATAGGAACCCACAAATTTGATTTCAGCACATTAGAAGAGAAAATCTGTTGTAACACTTCTTTAGATGATTACAATAGCTTATGATTACAATAACTATTAAATTATCTCCTGCATCAGTACTATAAGTTTCCAGAAGCGACGCAGACCAAAGCAAAACGTAACAAATATTTCAATGGAGATAAGGTATAGAGTGTGAAAACTGAGTTCTGACAATTGCGTTTAGTCTTTAAGCCTCTCAGGCTTAGAGGTCTTTCGTTAAAACGACAGCGAAACGTCTGGTGTGGAATACTGATAAATTTAATTCATAGCTCGATAGAAGTTCTACATTCGTATATCAAATCGTCAATTTAATTCTTAAATTGCATCTCGTTAATCTGACAGCTGCAGGCCCATATATTTCTCTGTCCGGTCCGTAGACTCTTACGAGTCTGTAACGGCAAACCATGCGTTTACTGCATCATCACGTAAGAGCTGAGCTGCTTTAGCCTTCGGCAAAGATTCATTTAAATAAGGTCTCATATTGTCCTACACTGTAGCACTGCAAGAATGTTCTACTGTTAGAGCATGCTGTACTAGCAGAGCTATTCTTATTTTCGATAGGTAATACATCACCTAATGGGTCCTCTCTCCTGAAGACCTGATACCTCGTGCTACACTTCAATGTAAGATTACTGTCCAGTCTGGTTACAATGAATATTTAATCTCCGTCAATTATCGCTCGGGCATGTAGTAGATGTTAACACAAAAAGTACATATGGGAGCTCATCACAACTACGAATAAACCCAAAAGATATAGATACAAATGTAAAGAAACCAGTTACCAGAGGTTGAACATACTACAAGCCAGAAGACAACAAGTTAGGGTTAAGAATATCTACTTGTCATTGACAATAGGAATGTGATGCAGGAATCATCATAACAAACTTTCACAACTGGGTGTTCTAAATGATATTAATTGATCAGAATGCGGCACATGTGGCGGGGTGCATTCCTTAATCTACCAATGGAAATTGAACTATTAAGTTGTAGAGACTGAATGTTCCTCGGATATAAAAATCTGACTAAACAAACAATTGTAATAAACATAATTGGGACGTGACAACAACAGAAAGACAGTCGCTTGATATCGTGCTTCAGTATGTAGTAAAAGAGAACAACTAGCGCTCGATCTTTTCCCTAACCAGGTGCTTCCGCACGCTATTTGCTAAAAACGTATACCTGTGCGAGCTTAGCGCGAAATTAGGACATAGGACGAAAGCGCGACGCAAAAGCTCACACACCTATGAGCGTCCCAAAAGGGCGCGCGCAGCGCGATCCATAGGGCTATGCTGGCTTAGCAACCCGACTCTCAAAGTTGAACGGTACAACTTGCTAAGCCAACATAGCCCTGTGGCTCGCGCTGCGCGCGCCCTATTGGGACGCACATAGGTGTGAGCTTTTGCGTCGCGGGTCCGTCCTAATTTCGTGCTAAGATCGCACAGGGATATATGTGTTAAGCAATGGTAAAACGGATATAATCTCGTCAATGGTCAAGCGCGCTGCTGTACAAGGCCAAGGTCTAGGTAAGATATCACCGCGAACAACTTACAACATTAGTGCGGCCCTCAACGGGCGATGCACGTCTCAACGGGCGATGCGCGTCTAGAATTTCTTCGAAATTGTCGCCAGGCCAGAAATGCGTGACAGCGCGTGATGGCCGCGACAGTAGGTTATCAACCTACAATGCACGTCAGAAATGCGTGACAGCGCGTGATGGCCGCGACAGTA
>JH153114.1:41765-67100 GCA_000226015.1 Mnemiopsis leidyi
CACACACACACACACACACACACACACACACACACACACACACACACAAACACACACACACAAACACAGATCACTTATCCACTAGGTTGGAAACAAAGCAGACAAGCAGTACAAACGTGTAGTGTCCCACGAAAAAGGAGCCGAACTTGCTGCCAACTACAACATTACCTTCTTTGAGACGAGTGCTAAAACCGGCGAAAATGTCAACAACGTAAGTTGTTATTGTTTGTGTAGTGCAGTGTGCGCCTGTCTGCACTAACGTCTGTGGCTTGTACTTTAGCTAAGTACATGGTGCAGGCAAAACACCCGTTTTTTACACATTTCTATATTCATAAGTGTACATAGTTATAATTTGATATTGTGGCTTACTCTCATTTCCTGTGTATTATGAAGTGTGTAAGTTACAATTTACAGCTGTGCATATTTCCCAAAATGTAAAATATGTATCAATCGTGTATTCTAAATACTGATGATTTATTAGTATTTATTAGTATTTATTAGTATGTCGACTTATACAGCTGAAATTGAAGATTCTAAAGTTAGATCTCACGTAAGACGCGGTAGATTTATTGTTAATATTTTGGCGCCACTCGCGCGCAGTTAAATTTTCATCGCGCGCGCGCGGCATGGCACGCCATCAAAATGCTAGCTCGCCTGCTCGCTTAGCCATGATTTAGCTTAGCATAGGCGCTAGTTATCAAAATTAGCCTTGTTGCTCACCAGTTACCGAGAACCGATAATAACTATTTTTAGCAATGCCACCAATTTTCAGAACGCCAATTGTTTCAGGTGTTCGAAGAATTGACCAAGGCGATTTACGCGAACTACAAAGCAAACAAAAGAGCATCGCCCACTCCAGAAGTCGCTAAACTCAGGTATCTTTTGAAACGTTCTTTTTCTTAAATTTATCAACGGAATGTGTGGTATAAGCGACAAGCGTTCGTCTTAAAGTGAAAAACATAACAATAAGCGAGTAAATAACTTATCTTTGTTATCTACAATTGACAGTCTAGCAAAAAGCTAACAAATTTCTCCCCTCAGTGCTCCACCAGCTGTCGAAGAGCGGTCTGGTTGCTGCAACTTCACCTGAGCAGATGTCTCATATCTAGGTGTGGAATTTCTCCTGGGTTTTCTAGTCTACCACTTCCGAGGTCACGTGATTGATAGATCACGTGGGAAGGCACGTGCAAGGCAAACAGGAGGGCTTAGAGAAACTAAGAATGGAGCTAGTTCGTGTAGTTGCGGAGTTTTTACTCCAGCCTTTGAAGTTACTTCTAAGGTATCTTTAGATCGCTGATTTTAGCTGTAACCGTCTGATGTTGTGAAAAATTCCTCTGGTCGGTTTCATCAAGGGTTTGGAGCTATAATTACCTGATCTTTGCAGCAATCATTAATTGGTACTATCGGGCAGTGGCTATTAGCTATTAATTAACTTGATTGATTCACTTATATGTATATTTTATTTTTAATTTTACAATTTGAACTGTGGATTTAATTCTACGACAATATATAAAGGGTATTACTAAATTTGTATATCTCCGATCTGTATATTTAGATTGCCGTGATTATATAAATTGTAAAATATATAATAGGTGCTGGATCGTGTATATTACACATAACAGGTTTATTTCTCGGAAGTTTGAGCCAGGGTTTTATTTTGATGTTTTGTTAGTTTGCGTTTTCTCGCCTTTGTTTTTATATGGCCGATACATGCTAACGTGGCCAAGGGATTATTTGCTATTATAGAAATTGAGATAAAACATACGGATGTGAAATCATCGAGACAACATAATGACGGTTCTAAGTTAGGTTGAAAAGGTCAAGTGATACAGATCACTGCAGTGGACACTGAAATTTTAAGTAATTACTTAGCTGGGGTGGTTAGGATAGATTGTATACTCAGATTTGTACCTCATAATATTGTGTATAATTTGTTGCTTTGATAAACTGGGCGGTATTATTCGCTTTACATTCTACACAATGAATGAAACTGTACTTTGAAATAGTCACTCAATATATTTGTTCTATTTGTAATGTTGTAATAGTTTAAAACATCAAATCTAAATGGTATTATTCACTTGACAATGTTTATTTTTAGCTCATGTTGTTATGAAAGAAAGGGATTTCCAGCGCCTCTACAACTATGGTGAGATCCCGAAAGAAGCTAATTTAACCTTAAAGTGAGTATTATTAAAATAGAGTTGCTCGTATTACCTAAACAAACACAAATGATTGATTTTCATATAGCATTGCATGAACTGTACACGATTGCTCATGATAAAAAATCATAAAAAATGATATATTCCCAGGAAACTTTTTGACCCTCATAAAGAAGCGTTTAATTTCGCGGTAGGACCAGGACTTACTCATGCAGTTCAAGATCTCCTTCCAGAGAAACTACTCAACTCAGACGGGAAAAAGGTAAACTGGGGTTAAGTCGGCCCGAGAAGATAGTTTTAATGTTAACAACGTCTTTTGATTCAAGCTCAAGACTCTGGAATAACTCTTTGATGTTAATGCAAATCCCCTGACTCCTTTTCCAATGCCCTAACACCATTTAAACTCAGGTGACATTACGAATAAAAAAGTAACAATCAGTAAGCCTATGGTGAATGAGAAGAATGCCTTCTCGAGACAATTACTTATGTTTCCGGTTGAGTGCAGAGAAGGAGGTACTACTTACCAGGGGAACCTCGAGATAGATGTAAGGATATGTTTTGTGTTGCTTGGTTACTGTTCTGTGTTTCTTTGTTACTGTTCTGTGTTACTTGGTCACTGTTCTGTGTTACTTGGTTACTGTTCTGTGTTACTTGGTTACTGTTCTGTGTTACTTGGTTACTGTTCTGTGTTACTTAGTTACTGTTCTGTGTTACTTGGTTACCGTTCTGTGTTACTTGGTTACTGTTCTGTGTTACTTGGTTACTGATCTGTGTTACTTGGTTGCTGTTCTCTGTTATGCTAAGGGCATCTTAACGCGGTTTTGTCGTTTTAGTTGTCTTAACTTGACTGTTCGACACATAATATTCCCCATAGTTTAAGTTATGAATTATTTATGGCATTTTACCGATACCTACCAATAACCCCCCTCAGCTAGACATATTAGTTGAAGATACTCTAGTTTCCACCTTCACCCGTCAAGTCGGACAGGCCCCAATTATGGTACAATCTGAGCTGTGTAACTTACACGGGCTGAGTCCTCAAGAGTTGGTCAAGAAGAAAGAAGATCACAATGAGATGGGCGGGTATTTTGTTATCAACGGGAACGAGAAAGTCGTCAGGTTTTTACAGCACTGTCACTTTCAATATCTACATACAACACTTTCACTTTGAATATTTATTGCGCACATCTTTCTAACAAAAACTTTTAAGGAAGACTTTGACCCATATAGTTATGCGTCATGTAAATATTCAAGAAGATATCAGGAATCCAATGTTGTCTCCATTACTTTCCTACTGTTTCAGAATGCTTGTCAACCCAAGAAGACATTTCCCGTATACTGTCAAGAGAACATCATACAAGAACAAGGGCCCTAATTACTCAGAATTCGCAGTCCAGGTTTTTAGCAAAAAAGCATAACTTTAGATCTATTTCTATTTTGATTATAGATCAAGAGACGAATTAAATCATCAAAGTTACAAACAACAAATCAATAAATCCGATATCCCAGATAAGATGTGCCAGACTAGATCAGACCTCACAACGGCTCACACTACACTACCTGACTGACGGACAAGTTATCCTGAACTTCACCTACAACAAAGCTCTGTATTTCATACCTGTTGTTCTCATTATGAAAAGTTTAGTGGCTGTCACTGATAAAGAGGTTAGTTATCGCTTTTGTTGAATGTTAAAACGACTTGGCTGGCAAATTTTTGCTAACAGTTCAATTCATCTAAAATTTTGACAATAAGTCCAGCTGTCTTGATTATTGTTAATTTAGGGACCCTTTACTCCTTTCCTCTTCTCTTTGGATTAAAGAAACAAGAAATAGGTTCTAACCGTAGAATCCGGGTAGGTGTACGAGCGGTTAGTTGAAGGACACGAGACTGACAAGGTTTACTGCAACTCTATTGCCTCCATGTTGAGGACCGCACAGACTGAGGCAGGGACTTATGGACAGGTAACGACCCTGGATACGTGTATAGTGCATTACCAAACAGTAGGAATGTGTAGGAAACTTCGTATTGGTTGAGCAACGAACATACTAGGCATTCCAAATCAACCTCTTGAGTAAAGTGCAATGCCTTTGGCTCAGAAAATTTGGCCTGCGAATTGTCAAATTGTCAAATCTTTACAAAAGACTCTCAACCCAATCTCCCTGATCTAAACCTACCCCCTCCCCAGATCAGGAGTTACCTAGGCAAGCTGTTCCGGATAAAACTGAGTCTACCAGAGTGGTACACAGACGAGGAAGTCTGTGTGGTCCTCCTCAACAAGTTTATCCTGGTCCATCTCACTGACAATCTCGACAAGTTCAACCTTCTCGTATTCATGGTCAGGTGAGAATGTGGAATGTACTGCCTTTCTGCGATACAATGGATTTAACTTCCAAACAGCATCAGGGATAGAATGATCAATTTTGTTTGCTGGCCAACGATCTAAAATTTACGCAAGATTTTATCAGACACAATCTAAAACTCTGCCTTTAAATTCTGTCGATACGTCCTAAAATTTTCCAAATTGTGCTAAACTGTCACCCACCTCCCCCAGAAAACTGTACTCGTTTTAAGACAACTCCCCCAGAAAACTGTACTCGTTTTAAGACAACTCCCCCAGAAAACTGTACTCGTTTTAAGACAACTCCCCCAGAAAACTGTACTCGTTTTAAGACAACTCCCACAGAAACTGTACTCGTTTAAAGACGGAAGGTGTGCGGAGGAAGGAGCCGACAACCCCATGATGCACGAGGTGATGTTGGGAGGACACTTGTACCTGGCTCTGTTGAAGGAAAGTGTGAGATATGGTTACGGACGTTGCGGCTGGAGATGGAGAAAAGTGTCAGACAGAGTGACGTGCCGGTGGATATCACCACCGACAGTGTGGTAAACAGGTGTGTAGGTAGATATCACAACCGACAGTGTGGTAAACAGGTGTGTAGGTAGATATCACCACCGACAGTGTGGTAAACAGGTATGTAGGTGGATATCACAACCGACAGTGTGGTAAACAGGTATGTAGGGGGGTTGAGTGACAGTGTGGTAAACAGGTGTGTAGGGGGGGTGGGGTTTAGTGCTGGTCAAAGTCTGGAACTTCAGTAGTCGAGTAGTAGTCGAGTTTGTCAGTTCTTGCAAAGGTCTAATTCTGATAGGAATGATTTATCTTGCGTTACATCTTCCCGTGATGATATTCCTAGCGAGTAAGCCCAAAAAGCTCACATTAACCATCCCGGCAGGATATTTTCTCGTCTTCCAAACATCGGACACGCTCTACAGTATTTTCTAGCTACCGGAAATCTCAAGTCCCAATCCGGTCTTGATATGCAGCAGATATCCGGATTTTCTATAGTGGGAGATAAACTCAACTACCAGCGTTGGCTCTCGCATTTTAGGTTTTTTGCTTTGAATTCATTGCTTCACAAATTTAAATTGTAATCACTCTGGTTGTGCCTTCTGGTAAAGCTAAATTGCGGTAGAAATTTAACAATTATTCTTATTAATTGACTTCATAGTTCTTGCACTTACGCTAAAACTTCAAGACTTACAAGTGCTACTACATGTACTACTGCAAGTACTACTACAAGCACTACAAGTACTACTACAAGTACCCCAGCAGGAATCCTTGATTCTTATAGTCTTGTTGTCGTTCCACCTACCCCAACTCCCACCCAGGTGTATACACAGAGGAGCGTTCTTCACGGAAATGCGGACTACAACAGTCCGGAAGTTACGTCCGGAAGCGTGGGGGTTCATCTGTCCTATACACACTCCGGACGGAACTCCGTGCGGGCTGCTCAACCATCTGTCCGCTAGTTGTACTGTAGTTACTGAGCTGTGTGAGGAGACCGATATTCAGAGGTGTGTAGAGTAGTTCAAGGTGGTGTTGAGAATCTGTTTTGCTGGAGATTTGAAAATTGTCATGAGTCATCATTATGGACCGAAATTAAAGGAGAAAAAGTAAGCGAATCAGTGCAATGAAAATTATATGTCTCCTATGTTTATCCTTACATCCTTATTTCAATTAACTCCTCTTACTCTTTCCCCCTCCTAAGTCCCTGGTCCTTTCATTGACGGACATCTTATCTCTCTGGAATGTGTCCCATATCCGGTTTCCGGACCTCGTAGTCTCATACCCCCGGCTCTCCTAACTCCCCTATTTCCAGACACCTAATCACTCTGGGGGTGTGCCCCATATCCAGACCTCGTACCCCCGGCTCTCCTAACTCCCCTATTTCCAGACACCTAATCACTCTGGGGGTGTGCCCCATATCCGGACCTCGTACCCCCGGCTCCGTCCCCGTCATGTTGGAGGGGGTAGTGTTTGGTACTGCTCCGGCTAAAAGGTGTGAACAGATCGTTACTGGACTGAGATATCTTAAAGTTAATGGGCAGATACCTGAGTCTACTGAAGTGAGTTCTATTTTAGTCCTGATTTGTTAAGATAAAGTAATGCCATGTTAACTCAGGAAAATTATAGTTTAACTGTATTAACAGTAAATATGCTCCAACTATCAACTAATTTTATCTATAGTTTTCGGCAACGTTGATAGAAACTAAGCCTACCAAGACAACTAAAACTGGTGACCTGCAGGTAGTCTATTTACCGGTGATGAAAGCTCCCGGCCAGTACCCTGGACTGTTCATCTTCACAGGTCCTACTCGGATGGTGCGGCCTGTCAGAAACGTAGGCTTCGATAAGGTGGAGATGATTGGAACGTTCGAACAGGTAAATTTTGTGAGATTATTGAAATGTTATTTGAAATCTTTAGCTTTTACTTAACCGTCTCCAAGATATAAATTCTATCCAACATCACCTCAACTCTTATATAACTCAACTCTTATAACAGTGTCCTCAAGTTACCGCGTCATCACGAACAACGACTCCCATTTAGGTGTACCTCCACGTATGCATCACACCAGAAGAGTTCGAGGAAGGTATCACCACCCACCAGGAGATCTCCCCGATTAACATGCTCTCTGCCCTGGGACAGCTCATCCCCTACTCCAACTTCAACCCCTCACCTCGTAACATGTACCAGCTCCAGATGGGTAAACAGACGATGGGGATGCCGTCCCACACTCTAGATTACAGGTCCGATAGCAAGGCCTACAAGCTGGAAACACCTCAGTATCCCCTGGTCAGGCCCAGCGCTAACAGCAAGTTCGACATGGACGAGTTTCCGTCAGGGACAAACGCTATTGTAGCGGTTATATCCTACACAGGGTACGACATGGAGGACGCTATGATCATCAACAAGTCGTCCTATGAGCGGGGGTTCGCCCACGCTAACATCCTCAAGTCCCACGTGTATGATATGACACCGAAGGGAGGGAAGAACACAGAAGTTTTCGGATTTAATCCAGCAACGTACGCTGCTCAGAAAGACGAGGTAGTAACCGCCATACGGCTAGACTCAGACGGTTTACCTCCGATCGGAACGAAGCTGGAGTTTAACGATCCAATGTACTCCACAATAGATCTAGCTACTGGAGCGTGCACGATAAAGCGGTACCAGGGGCTCGAACCGGCATACGTACACAGTGTACGAGCTCTAGGGAACGATCTTGGGACGGGGGATCTCCACAAGGTTTGCATGACATTGAGGTCGACAAGGAATCCTACAATAGGGGACAAGTTCGCGAGTAGGCACGGACAGAAGGGGGTTTGTTCGATGTTGTGGCCGGCGGAGAGTCTCCCCTTCACGGAGGGAGGGATGGTACCTGACATTCTCTTCAACCCTCATGGTTATCCCTCTAGGTAGGTTGTGTTTCTTAAACTCCGGAGATTTTGTAATTTTCCTAGGTAATGGTAAACTTGGTTTCGCTTGGAGCCACTGTTTTAGAAAATCCGAGAATTTGCGTAATAAAGTCTTTAAATTTCGCTTTTAGATTGGAAAACGCTCTTTAGTACCAGCAAACCCACATAACGTCACAGAAAGGGGGAATCCCCACTCCCCCAATGTATAATATACGCTATGGGAGTGCCCCCTTTCTGTGATTTAGTGGGAGGTATATACACTCCCACCTTGTCACACTCCACCTCGTCCCCTGGCTCATACTTCCTCCTCCAGGATGACAATAGGGATGATGATTGAGACGATGGCAGGAAAGGCGTGTGCAGTACACGGTATAGAACAGGACTGTACCCCCTTCTTGTTCAGCGAGGAGAACAGAGCTGACGATCATGTTGGGGAAATGCTCCGACTAGCTGGTAATTTACATAGTTTACATACCAATTACCACCCCCTTTATACCACAGTGTATATAAGTACTATTTACATAGTTTACATTCCACAGTTCTATTAATCCTGTGTTGATACCGTGCCGACAAATCTTTACATTTCATCTTCGCACGCCTGGCGAATTAATCCTCGGTTGTTAACTAAGAAAACTTTAATTCCTTGCTAAGTATTGACGAGATTATATCCTATACAGCTCAAAGCTGCGAGAGTCGGGTATCACCGTAGCGAGATAAGTACAGCTCACTCGGTAAAATTCCCACTAAATTTCAGGGTACAACTATTTCGGAACAGAAACAATGTACAGCGGACAAACGGGCGAGGAGTTCGAAGCTCAAATATTTATCGGGGTTGTTTATTACCAGAGATTGAGACATATGGTGTCGGACAAATATCAGGTTTGTTTTTATGGTTTTGAGAATTTTTTCTTTTGCTCGCTTGATTTGTTATTTAATTTTGCTCTGGCGGAAGGGGAGTGGGGAAGACAAATAGGGATTTCCTATCTTTTTATCTTGCTTAGTTAATTAGTTTTTTGGTAACATTGCAACCCTGACCTTCGCTTGACAATCTCAAGCAAATATGAAATTCTTTTCTGTAAAACACACCGTCCTGTCAGGTGCGAACTACTGGCCCGGTAGATCAGTTAACTCGGCAGCCGATAAAGGGGAGAAAGAAAGCTGGCGGAATCAGGTAGATTTTTAGAAATTTACTTTAGTCATACTAAGTGGTAGCATGATTATCTTGTTTCCGGTTCAACAATTCTGGCTGTTAATAAAAGCAATGAAACATGCTTGCAACAACTGAACTTGGAACCATCATTACATTTATCAAGAGTACATATATATTTATATACCAATTACCAAACTATAACAAGGTAAATCTGTACCAGGTTTGGTGAGATGGAAAGAGACGCACTTTTGTCACACGGCACCGCCTTCCTTCTGAACGACAGACTTTTGAACTGTTCTGACGTCTGCGTTACACACGTGAGACTTGTTTTATATTATTTAGATTACACTATTAAGAGGGTTTTCGTTTTACCCCGTCTCCGGTGTACATCTAACCGCACATAATTAACCACACATAATTTACCTCTTCAATTGTCACGTTATAAACTGGCCTTATTGCTTGAGGAGGTTTGTTGATCGGAAAAAGTTAAATCGTCTCTTTCAGGTTTGCAAGACGTGTGGGAAAACTATTGGTGTTTATTCTGCAGCATCCTTCAAATCAAAGCAAACATGGAAATGTCGTGTAAGTTTAAACTTTATTGTGGAATTTCACAAATTTCTTCTGGTGGTAAGGCTCAATGCTACATGAGTACAGTGTGGTGTTCGAAATGAAAACTTTTACCGGGCAAAAAACAAAACTTATGTTACAAATTCATGCATTACGTTTTACACACGTACGCTTTGCAAGGACAGGTTTTATATCCTGATATTTCAGCTGTGCAAGGATAAATCAGAAGTGGTCCCAGTTAAGTTACCATACGTTTACAACTACCTCACCGCAGAGCTGGCCTCCATGAACATCAGTCTTAGCATGAAACTCACTTGACGCGCCTCTCCGGTCGGGGGGTCTCCCCCTCCACAGACTTAGGGGAGGGGGCGACACCCCTGCAGTGGTTTTTAGTTAATTTATTGATTTTATTTTTTATTTGTTTGACAGGGGAGAGGGTTTCTGCAACGTTTTTTGGATTAAGTTATTGAGGCGTTTGTTTGTCAGGCATTTCCTTTTATTATTTCTGAATTCTTAACGATTTGCCATTATTTCTCAAAGATGGAAAAAAGTATACACCATATACAATTAAATGTCAATCATAAAAAATTAACATTTAATCATAAACAATTAATCATAAACAGTTAACAATTGATCATAAACAATTAACAATAAATCTGATAAAAACAAGTAAACAAAAAAAATAACGTACAAAATATACAAAACTTTGCCACTGCCCACAAAATGATAAGAATATGCCGACCATTTTAGATTATTTCAAACTGAAGATAAAGTTCCTATTAACACTATTTAAAAATCTAATTTAATTTAAAGATATCGTTCAAATATTACGTCAAATTCTAGCTGCTGGCTCCTGGCTCAAAGTAATGTTATTTCCATAAATGGACTAAACATTTTTCGCATAAAATACCTCATCAACTAAATCTGAGCTATTAAGATTCCTTACAATCCTAGCCCTATACTCTTAAAAACTCATTCAGGTCGTACCCAAAAAAGGCCGCATCATCTCTGTAAAACTTCACCAAAATCCGTTTCTTCTCCTCGGAAACACCACCCAACAACACCTTAGCTTCCTCCCTCGAACTATTACCGACCTGTCTGAAGAAATTGTCTGGGACGTAGTTGTTGAGATTTAGTTTGTTGATCAGGTACTCACTCTCCTCTTTCTGATTCTCGAACTTTCCCACGAAGTTGTAGGTCACGTGACATGGTCTACAGATAGTGGTAGCCGGTATCCAGTGTTCGTTCATTTCTTCCACATTCTGAACGTGAGATGAGGTGAGGGACGGTGAATCATAAATAACTATGTAGCCTTCTTTTGGAGTTGATTCTGAAACTCTTCTTCTAAAACTACATATTTGAATTATTATGGCGGGTTTATTAACGACCGGGAAAACTGAATGGTTTCGGAAAATATGGTGAAATTGTCCTAAGACCTAAACCCGCCACTATATCCCGGTCGTAGTAATCCCGTCTGCGGTATCCTACTTTTGGAGTTGATCCTGCAATCTGTTCAGAGTGCATATGTATTGATAATGATAGATATTGGCTCAGCAGCTCTCCAGCGGGGTGGACAAAAGTAATTAGTAATTACATGGCATCACTTGTTTATCTTTTGCACCAATGCACACCATATCGATATTGCAATTTGACGATATTAGCTTTCGACTTCAACTAAGCGATATCATCTCGGCTGAGACAAACTAGTAGTTCAAGTTAAGACAAACAGTACGAATATAGGATCTAGTAACTCTAAACGTTAAGTAGGTGATATAGTTACTGTATATAGTGCAAGTGTTACTATGGTTACGCTATAGTGTTACCATGGTTACGCTATAGTGTTACTATGGTTACGCTATAGTGTTGCTATGGTAACGCTATAGTGTTACTATGGTAACGCTATAGTGGTTACTATGGTTACACTATATAGTGTTACCATGGTAACGCTATAGTGTTACTGTGGTAACGCTATAGTGTTACTATGTTAACCGTTAACGCTATAGTGTTAATATGGTAACGCTATAGTGTTACTATGGTAACGCTATAGTATGACTATGGTAACGCAATAGTGTTACTATGGTTACGCTATAGTGTTACTATGGTAACACCTGGTTGTACGGTGCTGCTACTTGATGGAATATAAGACTATATTGATATAGTAAGATTATATCCCTAACCTTGAAGGATGTGATGTAGCTGATGTACTCGGTGAATGTGACAGGAAACCCTCTGTCCAGCTCCTCCTGGGTAAAGCTTCTCCTGAACTTTTTTATTATCGCTCTACCGTATTGCTGGTGAAAGCTAACGTAGTCCGACCTGTCAATTGAGATGTTTATAAAGGAGCAATCACTTAATGTGTGTGATACTGTGACAGAGTTCCTCATTTATTAAGAAGAGCTTACCAAAATGAAATAAATCTATTAATCAGGTTTACGTCCATTAACTGATTCATAAGTGGGAAGCCCGCTAGGATCACCTGTTTTCGTTGGAGTGATGTTGGAACTTGTCTCTCCATGCGCTAACTAGCCTTACCAGGGGATCTCTGACGAAGGTGAATGTGTAGTACTGGTCCAACCTGGGATAAGAGTACTGTTAGTGTTACTTATTGGGGTGTTACTGTGTAGTGTTACTAAGGTAACACCGTGTAACAGTTTAGTGTTAGTATGGTAACGCCTACAGGTAACGCCTACAGGTTTAGGGTGCATTAAGCTGTTATAGTGTTACTTATTGGGGTGTTACTGTACAGTGTTACCATGGTAACAGTGTAGTGTTACTTTAGTATCCTGTATCGCCCACAGGTGTACGGTGCTGTTATAAGTGTTATCTATTGGGGTGTTACTATTTATAGTGTTACTATGGTAACAATGAAGTGTTACTATAATAACGCCTACAGATCAAGGGTTCTGTCAGTGTTAGTGTTACTTATTGGGGTGTTACTATATAGTGCTACTATGGTTACAGTGTAGTGTTACTATAGTTACGCCTGGGTGTAGGGTAATTGGGGCATTACTATAACTATGTATAGTTTTACTAATCAGTTTCACTATGTTAAGTGGTAACACTTTTATGTTACTTTTTATAATATGTGACTACAGTAAAAACTGAAGTGTTACTTCAACTATTTATAGTGTACTATAATAACACTATTTCATAAATTTGATATAAATTACGTCTGAATTTCTTTGATATAGGAGTTGAAAATTGGAAATCTTAACAATTAATATTACTTTACGATTCCTGAAACTGATCGGTCGTTTCTGGCCTATGAGCCTATCATTGGTCAATCGTTGAAATACAATGAACACAATTTTCAACGTCCATTAAGACTCTGGAATTAAGAGAATGTGCTTTGTGTTTTTGTTGACAAAGTCCATTAAGAGAAACAATTGTTTTAATTTTGGCATAATCGGTTGTTCACAAAAATGACGTCATAAAAAACATGCCGTACACTTGTAATGCCTTGATGGTATCCAGATCACTCAGCCGTTTAAACTGGTGGTCCCAATGAGGGAATATCGTCTCAATATCCTCGTTCTCGTAGAGTGGTATCTCGCTAGACTTTAATAGTATCTGCTTCCACTTGGTGCAGGCGGCTTTAGGGACACTGCAGTAAGCGAACCTAGTGGTAATGTAAACTGGAATAACGAACTTGAAACAAGGTACATGAGAAAACAGTTTCTGAAATAAATAAAGATCGAACATGTTTTTAAGGTTTCTTTCTTGATATATCAATATATATTAAAATGACCGTTTCTAAGATTTACAACTTAGGCAGAGAAAATCCTGATTGATCCTTGCGGTATATCACCTGTGTTTATGGTCGACAAATATTCTACTGTAAAGATTCTTTTTCTGGTACGATGTCAGGACTTTAGGTTCTGATTTCTCACTCCCGGTGCACTGTTGTCTTATCTATTTAGAAAGAAGTATCAGCCGTTAAATTTAATCATGTTCTGTAATACTCAACAAGATCTCGTAGCAAGAGTAGTGGTGGAAGCAGGTTATTTCTAAAGTTGGCTTTTACCTTTGTGATTCTGTCGCTATTTAATCTCTCCACTTTTTGATCTCGCCTCTTGATGGCATATCTGAGCGGTCTTTCAAATTGCTTTGATGCTGTCAAGGTCTCCGTATCTGAGCTTATCTTAGCAAAACCTGCAGAGAAAATTGCCATATTTGGTCACGAGCTTGAAGTTAAATAATCCGGATAACAGGTATGCCACTGATATTACCCTACCTAGAATACAACAGTTGAGATCACCATCAATCGAGATTTTACCCTCCAATATTAGAGTATAGTGAGGACTCCATCAAGATACAAGAGCGTAAATGTAATGATATTTTACTGTTCTTTCGAATAACAAAATTAGGAAAATGAATGAAATATGAATAAGAAATATGAATAAGAAAATAATATCCATGAAAATAAACCAAAACTACGATAGTGTCCGTACACCTACTTTTTAGAACATTCGAGACAAACTGTCCGAGAAGAACAGCTAAACACGTGATGCCAACTATCAACACCACTTTTCCAAGTTTTACCAAAAGTCGGGAGGGAATGTACTGACTAAATTTCTGGAAGCTTCCCTCTTCCTCATCCTGCCGTCTGCAAAATAGTTAAGATTTAATCAGTGTCACTTGAATACTGCTAATCCTGTTAGCAATTTAACTGTGTCACTGTCAAGGTCTTCTTTGCAGCCATGTTACTGATTGCATTGACGAGTTTTTATATCCGTCTATAAACGTTCTAAACTTCGAGCTGACGAAACTTCGAGCTGTGATCGAACTGTGACAATATTTGCAGAAATATACGAAAATCTTTGTATCAAATATCATGATGAAGTTTTATGAAGAAAATTGAAGTGCGCATACATTAACAATAACATTTTGGCGATCTTCAAAAAGACCGAAACAATGTGGTTGAGGTTCTTTACCACATTTTGTGGAACAGTTCCACATTTTTCGAAACAGTTTAACGTTTTCTGGAACAGCTCCAAGTTTTCTGGGATGAAACAGTTCCACTTTTTCTGGAACGGTTCCAAATTTTCTCATTTTGATTTCTGGAACAGTTCCAAGTTTTCTGGAACAATACTCTATAATTCGAGAAAATTTGGAATTGTTCCAAGTTTTTTGAAACAATACTCTAAAGTTCCAGAAAATGTGGAATTGTTTCAGAAAATGTGTTCCACATTATGTTGTTCTGGTTGGATGCTTAATGCTACCCATTTATTACATAAGTTACCTGGTTTTATAGCGGTAGGAATTTGGGATGAAGGATTTCGTGGTTCTCACCGTCACAGGCATGAGAAGACCACAGACACAAACTGCAGGTGAAACTGAAACAATCAGACTGCACGTGCGACTTAAATCTTAAGAATACCGAGAGGACAATTACAAAGTGTCCACAACTTTGCAGCACGATCTATATAGTCTGCACCAGTAATCTCTCCACTCGTCGCACATATATAGTGTGAGTATTACTAAACCCCACTAGATAGTATAATTCTGCTGCTCCATTCGCTTGTCCTGCAGCACCGCTCTGCTTGATTCCCTGGCTGCATAATCACGATATTGGCAATAGCAGACAGTGGGGTGTTATTAAAAATTTACTCAATTACTCGGAGATTAATCTTCTATTGGTATGTAGGTGCAACTGGTGCACTTATGAGAATAGATAGATAACCTGATAACGCATGAGCTATTGGAGGCGGAGCAAAGTGAAATGTCTTTTTAAAGCTTGCAAACAGTAGGAATAGCTAGACTACGGGTAATAATAATAAAAGATTAAAAAACTTTCTAAGTTTTAAACTACATCGCCAGTGGCAGTTTTGAGTGCTCACATTCCAAATGCTCAAATTCCAAATGGGCGACACGATAATAAGATGTGGGACGATAAAGAAGATATTGTTCTCTACTCAAAAAGACTGACAAAATACAGCTACAGGCTAATACAGTAAATTTTGGATATGAATAAAAAATTTTATGTCAATATGAAAATAAAAGATAGGTTTGAAGTTCAAATTCAATGTTGCGTCCAGAAGTTTTGCAATTCGACTGAGACCTCGAAAAAATTCCACAACAATTTAGCATTTTGGAAAATATTTATACAGCTCTGTAAATTAAAGGAAGTGGACTTAAATTAAAGGTACAAAACATAAATTAATTTTACTTTTAAGTTTTACTTTAACTTAAGTGGCAATTTGTGACAAAAAAGTGGACGATGATAAATTGAAATGTTTTATTTTTCTAAAATGCGATTTTGAGAGTATTTGACTAGGTTTCATCTGCAGGAATAGAATATTACATTGATAAAGATATTGGTTGCAAATTGGCTTCAGTCTGAAGTTCAGATTTGTAACCTTTAAGTTTAAAATGGCAATACGTCTTAAACTTAAGAATAAGATCAAATAATTAAAATCCGCGAATCGACAATTCGCGAATCGCAATTTGGCAACAAATTGCCCAACTTATAGAATTTCAACTTCAAGTTCAACGAACGACTGCAATAACACGATAACACTAACAGATCAGTGCAGTAGTAATTGAGACTGAGTTAGGAAACGCGTGAGCCAAAACGCGTTACGAAGTCCGTTTGTTTTATAAAATGTGAGTTAATTTCGTCAAATTGATAATTTTACCAGACTACATTTTCGTGGCTCTTAGTGATAATAATCTGATAAATAATTCTCCCTCGAGACAAAGTCTTTATTGTTTGATTGATAGGAGCTAGCAATCTGCGTGGTGACGCACTTGCAATGCAGTCGCAGACTGCAGACTGATAGGAGTATCAGTAGGACGATGTCGATAGGTCACAACACACACACACTCTTCACACTCTTGCAGTATAACTAAAAAGAATCCTCTCTAAGTCTGCACTTTAATTTGATCTCGCCGCAGTGGCACAGAACAACGCGCTGTCCAAATGTCACTTTCCTAATTACAAGAACGGTTGAGGAAGCATGCAGGAGGTTGTTGCAAGATGTTGCAGTGCCCAGACACAAGCAGGATTGTGGAGGAAGCATGCACGTTCCGTTTATTAGTGGAAATTTAGGTTAACCCCCGCTGCAATGCAATTGCAAAATTGCAAAATACCTGCAAAGGCCTCTCTACTAGTACATAGTACTACATTCTTCTTAAACCTTATTAATTAAGTAAATTCTATAAGTATTATAATAGCTATTTTGTATTTGATATTAATTTGCTCTAAGTCTAAAGGAAGAGGGCGTGGTTAATACTTATAGCTTTATAGGCGGTAGTTGGCGTGGGTAAATTGTTTTTAAAATGTCAGATTGCTGCAGGCAGCTTTTGAATTATGAGTAACGAAATTTTCATAATAGTCAAATCATCGTTGCTTTTGATTGATGATCGACGCTTTAGTATGAGTAAAGATATGAGCAAATAAAAATGTATCGAAACTGAAAAAGACAAACTCAATAAACAGAAGAAAATTGGTATTGAATCCTGGCTGCAAATACAAAATATACATACATATTTGGAGGGGTTCACATATTGACATGATTTCATCACCTAAAGAGTAAAGGGGGGGAGGAGGGGGTTCCCAAATGCTGACGATTGATCGAAGAAGGGGGATTGGGGTTTTGCCAACGATAATGTCATCAAAAATCGACAATTTTCAATTAGTAAAAAGTACAATTTTCAAGTTAGTTTAAATTAAAACATAAGGTAAAATTGTATATGGTATAATATAAGCTGTAAACAATAATATAAATATGGTTCATTTCTACCAACTACTCAACTACCAAGCTCTGTTTATATGACTCAGGGTGTAAAATTTTTAGGGCTGCTTTTGCTGGAGACGGATTCTACCTAGAATCTAAGGCTTATCTGCAAATGGCAATTAGCACCGAATTTTAAGCGTCGAGAATGTCCTGGGCTGCACATTCCTTCTACTTATAATTATAATTATATCTAGATCCGAATGTAGTTTACCATGATGGAAATCATTTTGATATTTATGCAGTATACTTATAGTAGTATTTTGTTTTTCCTTTCAACCTTATATAGTTTTGAAATCGAGAGTCTGCCTGATAATCGTGAATTTGTGAGGGATGCTATTTTTATGTTCGTTTTGAAAACTGTTTAGAGAGGCAATTGAAATGCAAAAAAAATCATAGTTATAATTTTCCTGCCCTTAATGAAGTGTACTATCTCTCAGTCTTGCAGTTTCTAATATATTTCTAATAAATTTATTCAATCATATTTTCGGGTAAATTCATTTAATTCTATTTCTTTTTGCTTCTAAAATTTTTATTTTATGATAATTGTCTGACATTACAATAGATGTAATAAAACTTTCTAATTCTATTTTTAATTCTAATTCTAATTCTACTGATTAAGATTTAGATCAAGCCCGTAGTGGTACCCCTCGGGGTTTTCAATCTATCACATGTGGGGCTTTGTTCAATGTACTAATGTATTGTAGGTCAACTTGAATTGTGAAATATGGCTATTTTGAACCGTATCTTCATAGAAGAGCCCCGTGTCAGAGGAACAGAGTGTCAGAGGGGGTAAATCGTGAAGAGAGGAGTTGCTGTGATTATCGCTTATAGTTATCGTAGTGCATCACACAGTCTTGGAAATATGTAAGCTGTGTTTTCAATGAATTTTTGATCGAAATAAATGGCAATTAAAAGCCAAGCATCAAAGTATTTTCGCATGAAATGGGGGAAAATGCTGAAAATTTGATGACTTCATAGGTTAACGACCCCTTTCAATATGTTTACTTCCAAGCAAGCGCCGTCGTAGTAAGGCACAGGGATAGTGGATACTAAAAGTAAAATACAAGAGCATTGGCAGAACTAGAACTATACGAATTGAACTACAACTACAAGTACAAAGTACAATCTGAAATGAGTATACATTGAAGCGTGTAATTACAGTTGATGAGCTTGTTTGTCAAGAGAATGTATGAATTTTACGTGGCGGTGGTGCCGGAAACAATACTTCCTGTCGACCTGGCGAGTAGATGTGTGAAACTAATATGCATCAGGTTATAATCATACGTCCTGTATTGTAACGACCCGCAGGGCGTTTTTCGATAAATATGCATTTCCATTTTTTCCTCGAATTATTTTGATTCCGCATCATCACTGTTATATTATATTAGTATGAATTTTAGGTTGCGATGGGTTATATTATTTTCCTCTCACGTTTCAGCAATCAGCATGTTTCGAATTTGGCGGCACTAGGCCAGACAACGTCTGACTACCATAAGCTCTTGTCTTCATAAGATTCATTCAACAAAAGTTTGTTCGATCATCAGAAGTCTTTAAATGTTAATCGCCAAAGTAAATAGCGGATTATCAAATTCTTTTCTTGTTTCTATATAGCTAGTACAAATATGTTCATTAAGACTGTTACAAATGCAATGAGTGAAACAAGAAGACTACAATTTAAGTTTAAGGAAAAATTTAATTGAACTATTGAAGATGTTTAAAGTTAAACCACAGTCACACCCTTTGATTTTTGAAACATTAACAAAACTTTAAGAGCAATAAACTATTAAACTCCTCACCATTTTGCAAAACTCGACTTACAGTGCCCTATAAGGTGATTCTGTGTGAAGGGCGGGTCGCGTCCATGTAAAATCAACAGTTTGTGTTACGTAGCAACAATCGACGTTAATAAGCGTTACGTTATAAGCAACAATCGACGCTAATTTGTGTTACGTAACAACAATTAACGTCAAGTGTTTCGTAGTAACAATCAACCTTGAGTAAGATAACTAAGTGCTCTTATTACAGTATAACGGTAGAAAAATTACGTTAAAGTATGTATCTCGAAGCTGCACGTCTCGTTTGAACGTTAGACGGATATCATCTCGTCATGTTTAATTCAATAATCTTTAAAATGCTTCACTTCAGCGAATAAAAGATGTTTGACTTCTACAATACTAGGACATGTATAACTGTAAAAATGTGTCTGTTAAAGTTAGCAGCTGTAAATGCAGTAAACATGATATAAAAGCAGTAAACACGCTATCAGCTACTTGTGTTTTTTTTCACTATCTTTAACACGGTCATCCCTCTCTCTTGATAGTGCCAGGTTTATCGGCACTTTTCTCCCTCTGCGATCACCATATCCCCGGCGTGAATCTCGCAACTGATACATTCAAACTCCCGCTTTTTGAGGCTGTATTTTGCCGTGTAGCCGCGCCTCTTTTTGTAGGAAATCTGATCAGTCTCTATCGGTTCCCCATCTATCTTGAAGGTTACATCTAGCTTCATGTTGCTTAGGTCAACCGTCATGTCTTTCTTTAAGGCCTGGAAAGTTTATATTTTCTTTAGGCCCTGGAAAGTTTATATTTTCTTTAGGCCCTGGAAAGTTTGTATTTTCTTTAGGCCCTGGAAAGTTTATATTTTCTTTAGGCCCTGGAAAGTTTATATTTTCTTTAGGCCCTGGAAAGTTTATATTTTCTTTAGGCCCTGGAAAGTTTATATTTTCTTTAGGCCCTGGAAAGTTTATATTTTCTTTAGGCCCTGGAAAGTTTATATTTTCTTTAGGCCCTGCACAGTGTGCCGGGAAGGTGGTTTTTCTGCAAAAAATCAATTTTTCTCCACAGGAAGTTGATTTTAACTTAAAAAGTAGTCTACTATGTGTATAAATGACTTAACATTCGATTAAAACACATATCAAAACCCTAGGACTAAAACTTTTGCTTAAATTTTGAAATTTCTCACAAATTGCCACTGTGCGTCACACAAAAAACATCTTTTTGTACTAGCAAATTCCTGATTTTTTGGAATTCTTCACCTTTTTGGCAAAATTTTTGTATCTAAATGCTACTTTGAATGACCTAAATGATTTTAAGAGTTGTAACACTCTATTCTACGACAGATAGTGAACAAATTACCAAGAATTTGTACAATTTGAGGTTTCGGTAGCTGAATTTTGAATTTTAGCTTCATTTTCTGTGGTACATGTGCACACTTCAATGTAACATCACAAGAAGTAATGAAATTAAACAAAGTGTCAATTACAAAATTTAATGTGCCATTCAATATTTTTCAAAAGCCCAATTTTTGAGGGAGGCTGAAGGTATTCAGGGCCATGGTAGGGTCACTGTTCGCAAATTGGCTGATCACAAATTGATGTTTCTGTCAATCCTAGGTATTAGGCATAACAAATAAACAGGTTTGAGGTCAGCCAAACTGCGAACACCTTGTTGATCTTGCCATTTTGTACCAACTTAACGAAATTTTGTACACCAATAATCCAAAAAACGTTGAATTTTGATCTCAAAAATCGAAATTTCGTAATTTTGACCTAATATTTAACTTCATTTCACAGATGAACTGCCAGAGTAGTGACCCAAACCCTATTTAAGTGCTTTAAACCATCATAGAAGAGGTCATTCTCGTTTAAAAATGGCAAAAGGTTGACACAAAAACAAGGCCTCTTTGAGTTTCCCCAGAAATTTTCCGCAATTTTCCGTCTTTGAGGTACCATATCTTGAGAACCACATATGCAATCTGCAAAAATTCTTTTTGCGTTGTAAAATTCAGAAAATTTCCAATTTGATATCAGTATCAGATATCACCATTTTTATTTTTTGCAGCCTCTGGGCACACTGTGCCCTGGAAAGTTTATATTTATTATTTTCTTTAGGCCCTGGAAAGTTTATATTTTCTTTACGCCCTGGAACGTTTATATTTTCTTTAGGTCCTGGAAAGTTTATATTTTCTTAAGGCCCTGGAAAGTTTATATTTTCTTTAGGTCCTGAAAAGTTTATATTTTCTTAGGGTCCTGGAAATTTAAATTTTCTTTAGGCCCTGGAAAGTTTATATTTTCTTAGGGTCCTGGAAATTTAAATTTTCTTTAGGCCCTGGAAAGTTTATATTTATATTCTATCAAGTTATTTGTGTATTGAGGTAGTTTTTGAAACTTGACAGTATTAGGAAAACTTGTCCATATGTAACGTGAACTAACCTTAGCACTGCACGTAAGCTTTCTCATGGTAAAGCTCACATCTACATGAACTTGGAAGTCTGCGTTATTGAAACACTTTACTGCCATTACGTCGAAAGCAAAACAAGCAGCCTTCATTCCGTGCTTTTCCGATGCTTCATCGTATCGGGTAGCTAGACAATGTTCACTGAAATAGAAACAGTTAAAATAAAGAAGATTTCATATCAATAACATGTTCTTAAAGTTAAATTCGATCAAAACAGTTTAACTGTTTATTATGTTTTTATTAACGGATCTTATGAATATTTAATTGCGTCAGCAAAGTCAAAAATCAACCGACCTGTTAGCAAGCGAATCGTCGTATTCACAAGCAAATTCGGTCCACCCAAACGGCATCATCGCGTCAGTTGACTGAGCTCCAGCCATTTGCAATAGCGACTTCAAAGCCTTCTTAGGAACCTCCACCTTCATTCCATGTCGATATCCCTGAGTCCTGCAGATGGCTCCGGCGGCGTTGTCATTAAACCCATCGTTACATGCGTACTCCCACGATTCTTCAGTAAACATGGAGTTTCCATTCCAGTCTACCTGCATCGCTTGAACTATTCCTCCGAAAGAGTTCCCGTTTTTGTCCACCATCTTCATGGTGTCGCCCATCACCAGTTTAAACTTGACTTCCGACCAATCTTCCTCAGGTACACAGCGGGGGAGCTCCATGGAGCCGTCACCACGACACCAGCCCATCTCTCCTCGCATCGTCTTCATCATCACATAACCTTCATCACACTCGTACCTTGCCATGAATGGCATTGTCTCATCTCGAGGCTGGGAGTTTATGACAGCGTCGTTCATCACCTCTTTCATCATCTTCATCACTTCATCATCAAACATCTGCTTGGTATCGCCTTTTTCCTCTAAGTCAGAATCCTCCATCATATCCATCGGGAACATTACTTGAACTGCTTTTCCGTGGTAAATATAACTTGGTAACCCACAATGACGAGCTTCCTCTGGTTCTTGACACTCGGGCATCATGAGGATGTTTCCATCGTTCTTGTTGCAGTAAGCTACGGGGAACCGCTCGAAAATTTTAGCCATCTCAACGGTGGAGTACATGGCCTCTTGTATCAATGCCCTGTTGGGAGTCATAACATAGGGATAGTAACACATGTAGACAGCCCAGGCATAGTCATCACCTTCCTCCCCTAACATATAACGTTCTCCCCGGGCTATATACTCAGGGAAGTGACACCCTTCCTTGGCACTTTCTCCTCCATCGGCCCCGCTATCATCATCGGAGTGCTCTCCGCCATCGCTATCTTCTCGGTCATCATCATAGGGCACACAATTGGGCTGCTGTGGTCTGATCTCGTAGTTCTCAACACACTCCATCATGGTGCTTCCCGAAGGGTACCACCCTGAGTTACATCCCCACCGTTTGTATGGACAGGTACTAGCAGTTAAGGAATAACTCTCCTCCCTCCAATCAGAATAGAAGTATCCATCATCTATGAATTCCGGCCAATCGCATTTATCCGGTATACATTTCGGGTATGTTATTGCATTTCCCCCCGAACTAAAGTCACACCTTGCCAGACTGTTACAACCCTCCGGAATCCAACCCTCGTTGCAGATGTACATGGCCTCGACCTTGCTTCCGTAAACCTTGGCCAATACTCCATTCTCAATTTCTTGGGCAAACTCACAGGAAGCACATTGATCATACTCCTTCAACGAGTCTGAGTAAGAGTAAAACTTAGCAGAACAGTCACATTCATCCATCACACACTTTAATTCGATATCTTCAGACGTGGCACACTTCGCATCATAGCAAGCGTCATCCCAACAGTTTCTGTTAGGCTGCCCACTCTCACAGAAGTGTTCCTCCTCTTGGTACTGGGCGTCGAAAGAGAACCTTTTCATTCGGAATCCGCGTGGCATGGCCATTCCCAAATCTTTCAGATTGTTGGCTATGTTCCAACCAGTAAGAGCGTTCATGTCAGACATTCCCATGGCCTCCATCATGGCTTCCATGGCATCGGAGAACGTCCCAAAATTCATCGTCTCTAGGTTTTTCATCTCAGAAAGCAGGGGCACCAGAATTTCGGAGGTCATCACGTCTATTCCCATTTCAGGTAGGTCAATATCAACACTCATCACATAAGTTTCCTCCTTCAGGTTTACACACTCCCCTGAAGTATCAGCGGCTTCGAGGTCGACAACTCGCTTGAGTGGATAACATATCAAGTCCCAAAAGTTTCCCTCGAACAATTCCATCATGACTTCGTCAGATGTTTTGTCCCAGGATTCTCCACAGAACTCTTGGAACAAGGGTCCGGACAAAGTGCTGGCCGAACAGACGACTCTCTCAATGGTCCACATCTGAAGGTTGATGTACTCCGGCCACTCCAGCTCCTCGGCAGAAAACAGCTCCAAACATTTCTCATCGAGCTCCTTCTTGGCATGGATTGGCCCACACATGTTTATACTGGGCGTTCCTCCAAGAGTGATGAAATTCTGTCCAGCAGGATCACCTGAGTAGGAACCCCAATCGTAAAAGTCTCCATGATTCGTCTTGATGCATTTTCCCTGGTCCTCCATCCCCCAGAAAGGGGTGATATAGCTCCAGCCACAGGAGTTACAGTTTATACCGTCATCTCCCCAGGAACCCCAGGGACATTTCTCGCACAGTCCTTGTTCGTTGATGAAGTGTCCTGCGTCGCAGGATCTGCAGTCGGCTGAAAATTAGCGTTTTGTTCGTTATCATTTTAGCAAATTTTACAGATTACCAGATATAATAAAGATGTTACAAACTTTAGAATTACACTTACAGCTTTTAGAGAATTTTCAGCTTTTTCTTAAATTTCTAGAATAAGTTGTTCGAACGTTAGACGTCCACAAAGCTTTTAAGAGAACTGGATCAAATGAACATTAAAAGTTATACTTGTAACTATATATTGTTATAGCAGACCCCGGCTTAGTGATCTAGATTCTGGCCTATGTTTAGGGCAATCAGCTATTCCGTCTTGGTAATGGCGATTGATTTGTTGCGTATAAAAACTTAATGAATTTATAGCCTAATTATTCTTTTTTCTCGTCCTGAAATCACATAAATGACTAAGATGATTTATAATAAATACCGTTAAGGGAGTAAAATTTTATAACGCTCACCACTTTCAAGAGGGTCCAGGGAATTAAATCCTGCTTCCAAATTTTCTAGAGTCAGTCCTTTTGCGTGAGTGTTACACCCTTTCATGTACTTTGGCGCTACAAACTCCACAATTTCCTCTCTAAAAGTGAAACCAACAATCAAATCTGGGTTCAGAAACCAACAAATATAAGATAATTAGGGCATTTTGAAATAAGTTAATCTTTCTTATATGTATTGAAATAGGGATCTATATAGGGGTCGTTTACATATGACGTCATCAACTAGGGGGGAGAGGGGGTTTCCAAATGATGATGATTGATGACGAGGGGGGAGGGGGGTTTGGCCAATGATGATGTCATCAAAAAATTTTAGGATTTATAGGATTTTTTGAAAATTTTTGATTTCTTTTAAAAATTTTTTATCAGAATTTTACAAAATCAGAAGGAAAATTTTCAAGTAAAAATTATGATTCAGAAATCTGGTGAATAACTGTGTTTTCAATGACAAAAATGAACCAAAATCTAAGTTTTTTTGACATAAATGGTAGGGGGGGGGGGGTTCCACTGTGATGATGTCATTATGTCATTTACCTCTGACTAGTTTAGGGGGGTTTGTCATGATGAT
>JH153114.1:73280-90406 GCA_000226015.1 Mnemiopsis leidyi
CAATTTTCGAACAGCTAAGTTTAGCATTTCAATTGTATTCAAAGAAATCCTAGTGAATTTGTCCTAAACAACGAATCTGGCTGGCAAACAAAAGTTTTTTAGTGAAAAACTTATAATGTTGTCAACAGAATTCAGTTATGCTTATCAAATATGGAGCAAACTCAGAACATTCCAGAAATGGAAAGTAAACTTTTTGTTTGATTTGTTGCACGAAAAAATATGTGCTAAACAATACTGAACATTATCATTAAACGGGAATCTTTTTTCCCCATAAAGAACCAATCACCAAATTAAAATTTGAGAAAAATTTCATTTAGTTAGGTTTCAAAGTTGTATGACACTTTGATTTTCCTTTGAAAATTTTTGCACGCCAATTTCCAAGAAAAATTCTTTAGTTTGCTTTCAATTCTTTATGTTCCGAGGGGACCTCAAATCGACCTTTTCTGCAGGGGTGGTTACGGAGACTTACTAATCGCTGCCAGTGTCATCGTTGAACGTTCCAAGGGGACAGGGAATACAGTTGTCTACTCGTGAACCCTCGAAATTGTATGTTCCAACCGGGCAGGCCCCTGAACATGTTTTAAAGTTAACCTGCAAAATTTTTCCCAATTTTGTATAATCGCAAACGTGCCGGTTGAACTGTTTTTCATTTATATATTTATAGTCACAATAATTAGTGATATCTTTAACAATAACATTAGTCTCTTTGCAGATCAAATATTCTTATCAAATATTCTTATATCTGTGAAAAGGAACAATTTCTGCCACGGGTTCTTTTAATATTGGAACACCAAAATATTTGAAAAAAAGAGCTCAAAATTAGTACTCACCGCACTGACCCTCTCTGACCCCCTGACCGGAACCCCAACACTTTTTGTCGGGATATGGCGGCGCCCAGAAGTCTTCTGCATTAAAATAAATGTTAATTTTAGTTAAAACCTCATATGGCGATCTTGATTGACAAGAGTCAGGGTATTATCCGTATAAAAATGGCCTAGTAATAGGAATTGGATAGGATAAACACAGGTCAGCCTTTCGTTACGCAACTTCGACAAAAGATTCAGACTTTATTCAAATTCAAGTTAAAACTTGATCCAAATTAAAAACCGTACTAACATAATCAACGTGTAATGTCAATTAGTGTCCAACAAGTACATAAAATTTTCCTAATAAGACATTGTTCTACTTAAAAAATTTCCCACTTAGAAAATGTCCTACTAAGAAATTGTTCTACTTTGAAAGTTACCTACATTAGAAAATTACCTACATTAGAAAATGTCCTACTAAGAAAATGTCCTACTTAGAAAATTTCCTACTTAGAAAATGTCTTACTTAGAAAATGTCCTACTTAGAAAATGTCCTACTTAGAAAATTACCTACTTAGAAAATGTCCAACTGAGAAATTGTTCTACTTGTAAAATGTCATAGAAAATATCCTACTTAGAAAATTTTGGGTCAAAAAATGATTAAAAATCAACGTTGAATGTTAAAGTGCTCTTTCAGACTTCAGAGTTTAAAGACGGCCACAAATTTGATTCTGATGTCGAACGCTGATTCACATTGGTTCATCGCAGTTATAAGTATTTGATACTTACATGCTTATATAAAAATAAATGTAATAAAAATGTGCAGCCCTTCAGTGCAATATAGTGGGGGCTATTCAAATTTTTTCGATTGGCCAAAAAATCAAAATTTGATATGTTTCTTACCACCACTATCTTCTTCATAGTAACTATCACCATAGTCTAATTCGTCGTACTGTCCCCATGCAGTATGCAGAACAGATGACAAGCAAACACACTGAAAATGTACAAATCAAGTTACTCATAGTGCAAGAGAATTTCTGCAATATATAATTCGACTGCAGTACAATTAACATCATCAAAGTTCAAACTTATGCTTTAAAGATAAAACTAAAATACAATAACTTAAAGTAAGGGGTCGTTCACATATGACGTCATCACCTAGAGCGGGAGGGGGTTTCCAAATGATGACGATTGATGACGAGGGGGGAGGGGGTTTGGCCAATGATGATGTCATCATCAATTTTTTAGGATTTATAGGATTTTTTGAAAACTTTTGATTTCTTTTGATAATTTTTATTAGAATTTTACAAAATCAGAGGGAAAATTTTCAAGTGAAAATTCTGATTCAGAAATCTGGTGAAATACTGTGTTTTCACTGACCTAGTAAAAAAATTAAAAAATTACTGCTAATTAAACCAAAAAGCAAAGTTTTTTTGCATAAAGTAAGAGGGAGGGGTTTCGACTGTGATGATGTTATTACGGTAATTTACCTCTGAGAATTTAGGGGGGTTTTGTCATGATGACGAATGATGACAAAGGGGGGGGAGGGGTGTAAAAATTACCGAAAATTTGCGGATGTCAGATGTGAACGACTTGTTATAGGAAAACACCCCTGAGAAATTAGAAAAAAAGGAACAAAATATTCCTAATTACCAGTATTAGCTTGATCATCGCAAGATCTTAATCCCAATGTCGAAACCAATGAAATTCTAGTCGGATCAACCTACAAGCACAACAGACAACTTCAAACTAAGAAATAAAGACAAGAATGAGATCACTCCAAGTTTAACGCATCCCACACGTACATGATAGATACGATCGCAATTGCACTACAAGAATACCGCACAGCATGCACAGAGGACTCACAAGACACAAAACAGCTAATTTGTTGCAAGCAAGCTGACCTACAACATCGGATGTGCACTAGAAAACCTTTTAAAAGATTCGTGAGACAACACGCACATTTCGATATCAACATTTTGACTTTTCATGAGACAATTACGATAGGATGAAATTCTAGTAATTCCAGATAAATTCTATTATCACATACAACTCTAAATCCAATCATAAAAATCTTCAAGTTGGAGGACAAGGCAGCTTCATTTACAAGGGCTAACGAAGGAGTGAACATCGAATTCAATATGCCACGACTGACAAGTTTATGTAAACACACTAGGCTGCTTTCACAGATGAATAATAATATCGTTGCATGAAAGAATCTACATTTCACTTCTGACTTATTGAGACTAGTGAAACATTCACTGTTCACAATAATATCATATTATGGGACTGTGTTAAGCCCTAAACAACAAGCATCATCATTATGAAATTAAAATGTAGAGAAATAGTATGGCCAGTTCAAATTCAATGCATGATGCATGTCGAATGTCGATGAACTTTTAAGTAGATACATTTTAAGTAGTAAATCAGGTATTGCAATTGGAACACACAGCCGAAAAAGATAAAACTATCGCTGGTTAACTGCATTTTATCAATGAGAGGACTTATTTTATACAAAACTCGCTGTTACAAGTTCCTATGGTCTGAATATTTAAAAAGACAAATCTCGACAGGTTTTGCATTCTGTTTTATCAATTAATTCTGTTTTATGAACTAATCTTCTCCTTGTAAGATTATCTTATTCTTCTGTTGACACGTAGAGAATTAGATTTTTAGTTTTGCTTTTGAATTTATCCGAGACAAATATTGATGATATTGATATTGAAATTTAAAGCACAAGCTCAGAAGCTCTTTTTAAAAGTCACGCCGGCTTTTGAATTTATCCGAGATAAATATTGATGATATTGAATTTTAAAGCACAAGCTCAGACGCTCTTCTTTAAAGTGTTTAAAGAGACTTTAACTTGATGATGATCTGAGTCACCTTTTTTAACAGTGTCCTTGTAGTCTAAGTTATATGGCCATGTTTGCTTGACGATTACGTATAATAGCTTTAAACAAAAACGAAAAATTTTTGTTCTTTTGTAATTGACCGTTGTCTCCGTCTGCAAGTAAAAATAAAATCTACACTTTATTTGCATCTGAAATAAGTTGCAGGCAGTGAGGCAGATGCTAACGATTGCTAAAACCGATGGGCCGCAACCACTGCGCGGAGTGGCTTACGCCGAACAGGTATCACTATCAGATATCTACGTATCTAGGTATCGGATATCTACGACACATGTGTCAAAGACTCAACATTTAACAAGAAAATCTTGAAAGGGTATTAAAGCCCAAAGTGAATCTCACATTGACGTATAAATTCACAACCCCAAACCACATAATAATAAACTAAAAATAAGCCCCATTCGAATAAAAGTTGATTTCTTTCTTAGTCCTCTTACCACACGTACACAGAATAAAAGTTGATTTCTTTCTTAGTCTTCTTACCACACGTACACAGAAACTTTCTGTGTACGTTTGGCAGGCCTATGCCAACTTTTATTTGAATGTAGTTTGTTTTTCAAATTTCAGTTTAGCAAGAGAAACTTCATGAATGGAACTCAGGATAGCTTAAATAGTAAGTACGCTAAGTTAAAGTATACTAAGTTAAAGTATGCAAGTATACTGCAGCTTCTGGACTAACAACACAGTACGTTATCCGATCGTCGGCATGAATCAACATGATTTTCTGATCATGACCTTATATTGGTATTTACGAGAATTAAATTTTGGTGTCGTGAGATCATTCGCCATGAGGTCATTCATTCTGAACACGCTATACTTGTAGTTGTAGAAAAGATTATAGTATTATTCTGAGTCTAACAATTTAGATATACAGATCTTTTAAACTTGGCTAAACAATTTATCTCGAATTTGAAGGATATCCTCAACTTCGAACAAACTAATAATAATATTGAGCCGCATTCTGATTCAACTACAGATTTGATTTTAAGCAGTTGAGCTGAAGCAAAGCAGACTGCTGAGAATTTCAAAAGCGGAGCGAAATTAGATTAGAATCTAGAAATCTCTCAAGAACCGGAGAGATTACCATACTGACTCACGACTGCTTAGTCTTACGTCAGATATTATTATTTTATCACGATCACCGGTTTATGTAGTTTAAAATAACTCGCATTCTTAATTCTTTGAAAATTACCGTATTTTTCTTCCTACCGAAAATTTTTAACCTAGTTCAACAGATCCTGACTTTACGAGAACGTCATTTGTGATGAGGTATTGAATTCAAAATCAATAAAAAAAATTCATTATTCATATTATACCCTAACCTGTCCTTAGAGTTGAATTCATAACAAATAACGCACCTGTATGTGATCGACTGAATCGCTCATTCTAATCTTTCTAAATTCTTTCAAATATTTGAAAGTGCAGATCAACGCGTGTTTTTTATTCTTAGCCAACTAAAATAATGAATAACTCCACATATGCCCTGAAGTTTGGTTAAAGTGAAGGAAATAGGCAACTAATTTTTTTAAATTCGTTGGACCTTTCAGTTTCACCCGAACAGGGAACTTTAAAGCAAAAATCCAAATTTGAAGGGGTACATTTGGCCATCGATTTATTTAAGAAGACCGAATGATTTGCATCGTCGATAAGGTATTTATTATAAATCCTTTTAACTTCTTGAAAGATCTCTACATTGAACAAACTATACACCGTGTATTACACGCGTCATGAATCTTATCTGATTCAACAACAGATTTAAACATTAAAGCTGAAGCTTTGCTGACTGCTGAGTTTTAAACATCCCCCAAATTCCCCAATGACAATTGACAACCATACCGATATCTTACGTCAGCGAGTATGATTTCACCATCACATACGGCATATTATTTTTCTAGTTCCTTGTCGTAAAACATTTGTCTAGTTTAATTTTCTGTTTTGTTTTCTGTCTAAGTTCGTCATTCGTTAGAATGACGGTCTTGCTACGTCAGCAGCCCCATGAATTACTCAATTTCTTCAGCGAATTCGCGTTAAAAACTTAGTTCTACTTCTATCCATGACGACACTCATTTTGAAAAAAAGAAATAAATTTTGGATCATTTTACTAAACGTGCCAAGATAACCTTGGGTGGCTCACTTTTCAGATTCCAATGAACTACTAACGCATCGAGGACGTATATTCAGGTGTCTGGGTCTGGCTTAATGTGTATTATACTTTTCTCACGTTGTGACCCTGCTGCGCGCGGCCACGCCGCCGCGCGCTTCGCGCGCGCCGGAGGCTGCCGCTTCGCGGCAGCAGGGCTATGCAACGTGTAGCAATATTATACTAATTAGTTAATAAGATAATCATCTAATCATTTCAGATTTTTTAAAGTTGTTATTTGTAGTTGTCCTACATTTGACAATGTCTTAACGGGCGATGCGCGTCATTACGCTTCGCTCGAGGAGCAGGTGTGACGCGCGCGAAGCGATGACGGTAGGTTGTAAGCCTACAAACAATGTCTATATTTCCTTTCAACATGAGACTATTATATAACAAGTGTTACTTTGTCGCGGTGCACGACGTATGATGGCCCTGACAATCATGCTTAACCTCGTCAAAAGCTGAAACTAACTTATCCCAATAAGGAATTTTCGCCGTTAATATAGCCCATTTCGTAGGACAATCATCCTTCGAGTTCGATATTACTACTCACCCGACAGAAATCGGTTCCTTCTCTGGCAACTCTAAGTGCAAGAACTCTTTTCAAAATTTGTATCATCTTTTAAATTTTATCTAATTCTAATTGAAAGTCTTGAAATTTAATTTCAATTTAATATTTTAGATCTTAAAGAAGTGCCAGAATTTCTATAAACAATCACGACGGGACTGATGGTATAAGTTTTGTAATACTTATATTTCTTATACAAGTTTCGGGGATCATTACGTCTTTTCTGTCCCTAGTTCAATGGTAAACTTGGCGTGATTTATTGGGATTTAAAAGTTAGAAATCCAATCTTACGAATAATGTCAAACATAAATTATAAAATATGGTTCACACTGACAGTTACTTTATTTACAAATTACAATCCTGCTAAAAACACAGCTATTACCCTTAGAAATTTGCGCGAAAAAGATACTAAACTTCAGGTTCATCAGAACTAAACAATACAAAAGTTTAAAAGTACTTCAAAAATCAAGTTACCACGTTTGATCTTATAATCTGATATATGTTTGAAGAGGAATATATGTTTAAAGAGGAAAACAGGTATGACCCATGCTAAAAAACTTTACACTGAGGCGAGTCAGCAATTTCTCTAATTTTGCTGATAAATAACCCACGGCCTGCTATTCTTTCTGTCTCCAATTGTACCTTTCTCATTTCAGTCGTCGGCAAGCTACATGTTAGCCACTATTCAGTACACCATACAACAAGACCTCACAATTTATCACTATGATATTTTCAACTATAGTTCAGGGCTTGAAACGAGCGTCCATGGCGTTGGGCGCTATTCTGAAGGCATGAAGAGAGCGTCCATGGCGTTGGGCGCTATCCTGAGCTCTGCCACGGTCATGTTGTGGAAGTTGTAGTCATAACCCCGGTATGTGACCCATTTTCCGTCGTCTTCCCCCCGCACGTGATGTCCACTGAAACAAATATAGTTAGTTCTTGTATCTAAATGTTTACTAGAAACTCAAGATTTACTTGAAAATTCAAATTTAAACTGAATACTAATAGTGCACTTCTACTTTTTCGATAAAACTTCAAACCAAGAATAGTAGTAACTATGAAAAGAAACTTTCGTGATCGATGGAATAAACAACAAAAACAATAGATCATCTGGTTAATACATTTTCCCGAACCTGATTTTCCCCATTTTTGGAAAAATCAAATTCCAGAAACAGGAATCGGGTCGTTACTTAAAGATTCCAACCTGAAGTGTTTGACACCATCCCTCTCTACGACGGAGTCAACAATGCCCTCGTGGTACCGGACACCCCCCGTATTGTTCCCCTGTGTCCCTCCGTAGGAGCCTTGAGGGAAGAAAACTTTTTCTCCGACCCCGATATCGTCTTCGTCCGGCTCAATGTTCAGTCCGACCTGCAATGGTTAAATCTTAAAGTAAACGTTGAAGCTTTTTTAACTTTCTCGCTTAAATGTTATCGGCGAAAATATCTGCTATAATCATTTTACAGCGATTGAAAGAAAAGAATGAAACAATTCCAAGTCGTCATATCAAACGATATCCATTATCCACTAACCTGGTCATATCTTGGATTCCTCCCAGAAGGGTCCCCATCGTCCCACTCTATAAAATAGGACATATCCTCTTTGTTGAAGGACAGGATAGTAGCGGTGTAGTATGCGTGTCGGAAGTGATGGGAGATCACGTGATCACCCGCACGAGGAGCACGTGACTTGATCGCACTCTGGTAGTCTGGGGGAGGACTGTCTGGCAGGACCTCGTCCTCCTCACCCTCCGCCGGTTGTATGTACTCTGATATCTGAGCAGGAAATTCGTCAGGACAACCGGTAAAATGTGGTAAAATGTTTACACAACATTTGGTTAAATTTCGCTTTACAGAAAAGTTGACATCCGCTCAAGTTCAGTGAGCGAGTTTCCCCGCTCGGCGCTCACAAACAGTACCAATCAAAAACAGTACCACTCACAACTTGTACCACTCACAAACATCACCCTTCACAAAATTTACCCTCTCTATGATCTCCTTCATCTTCTTCTTCATATGGGATTTCTCCTTCACATTTACCATATCCACAACGGGAACCCCGCTACCCGACACCAGAGCTCCAATAACAGACTCCGTCCAGGCCATGTCCTCTCCAACACAGATGGGAATGAAGGGCTTCTTGAGAGACTTGGCAGCAAACTGAGAAGGTTGAGAGTTTTATGCGATGGAAGAAGAGTGAACAACTACATAGTTTTTGAAGTCAGCAATTTAAAGATTCTGTTTTGAGGTACTAAGGTTATACTTTTATTAAAGTATACTTTTTTCCGCCTACCCCCTGTTAGTATCCTTACAAAACCAGCTACCCACCTGAAACTCCATTTTACAGTTCTCAGATCGGGCGTATTGAGAAGAGACAAAGGCGCAGACAACTTTAGAGTTGATTAGTCCGGAAGTTATCTGTTCGAACATTCCAGTCATCTGACCTGATGTCAGCTGCTCTATGTCCAGCCACACTGAGGGGGTGGTTTGTACTTCGTGTTTGACTTTTGTTTAGGATGGGAATTGTGATAACTAAGATATCTTATATTATATAATTACCTATAGTTTACTGAGAAATGGTAGCGAATGGACGTCAGGATTCTTTGGGAGGGGTTGGAAATTGAGTGACAGAGATGGCTAAATGAGGAAGCAGATACGACCAATAAAATTTCGAGAACACGGCCACGTGATATAAATTTTTTCCTATTTCCAAGAATTCTGACGTCTTTAAATAACTGCTAGCAACTCGATCTACAGCACTATAACTGACAAAATACTAGAAAAACGTAGTTGAGAGAATTCCGAATATTTTTACAGCACTTATCTAAAATTTCAGCTGCTCATCAACATTTTCAAGAAAATAATATTTATCTACCATTGTATTTCTTGGACAGCAACGTTTTAATCATTCTAGGATCGTTCCACTCATTGCCGACTAGATCGGTGATCTCGTTGTTCTCCTTGCTAAGTTGAGAGTTAGTCCAGCAGTAGCTGATAAAGATGTCCTTCTTCTTGTTTTCAGGATGACTCGATATGGTTGCTGTCGTTTCGATAGTTTCCCCCGATTTTTGTGTCAGATTAGCAATCTGAAAATACGATACCAAATTTAAAATTTAACGTACACTAACGGACAATTTTTAATCGGAAAAACAGTTTGAGTACTTGAACAACAAAAGCAAATTTTGAATTTAATCAAAGTAAAGGCTGCTCTCAATTTTCACCTGCGTCTTCAAATCATTAAACTTCTCCGCAAACACGTCCCTTTTCTTGAAGTCAATATATCTCTCCCCAGCTATCAACATCCCGACAACAGTAGCCTGCCAGTCCCAACCCCCGTCCCCCACGATAATGGGGATGAGCGGCTTGTGAGCGGTCTTCTTGGCGTACTGCATCTCCATCCTGCAGTTGTCGGTACAGGCATAGTCGTCACTGATACAACAGACGAAGACTTTGCAGTTCTTGATGCAAGCCACGATTTTGTTGAGGTCCAGTTCTTGGTTGTGGGGGTTCCGGATGTTGCTGAGGACTTTGTAGCCTAGAGATTCTAGATCTTTCTTTATCCTGCGGAAAAGTTAGGTACTCAAGTTGTTGAGTACAGTTTGTTAAATGTAATATACTTAAACATGTCTATCCCCATAATCTGACATAGTTTTGTTTGCAAGCCGATTTATTTAAAGGTATAGCACAAAATTGTGCCTACTTTTCCACAGAATAGCAAATAAAACCACACGACAAGGTCCTAAGTCCTGGAGACCATCTTGTTGTATGTTATTTGAGTCCTTTTCATTATAGCCTGAGTCTAATTATTGACTACTAATATAACTAAATCTCACTTGAGAGGATCATTGGTGTTCTCGTAGTTGGTGCCATCCCGTTTCTTTGCTAGGCCCACCTTTACATCCTGCTGACTATCGGTCGGACAATAAGACAGGTAGACATCACACTGCGTAACGGACATTAGATCCTGGTTTTGTTGGGCGGCGTTCTGTTCCAATATGTCGAACAGGTTGGGGGCACATCGCAGTTCCTCTAGATGGTAGTTGTGGAAGTTTGGATCGTAGTCCTTGTAGGTCACCCATTTGCCGTCCTCTTGTGCTGGAAGAACAGACGGTTTATCAAGCGAGAAGGAAGGTATTTAGAAATGTTCTACTGCTTGAAGACACTGTAGACCGGGCCAGATGTTTTAAGATGTTTTATTTAGAAGTGCACAAATTTTCTAAATGCAAATCTATCTTACACGTATTCAAAAGTATACACAGACAGTGACACACTCCAAATACTTACACTTTGTATGACACCCGCTGTAGAGCTTGGTGCCATCCGGAGCGGCGGTGATGTCGGTTATTTTACCCTGGTGCCACCGGACACCGGCCAGTCGTCCCATATCGGAGTTAGCGCTGTATCTTCCTTGATGGAACAGAACCAACGAACCAATACCTGAGAAAGTGGTGGTTGAGTCAGGTTGAACTGTTTGGTGAGGTTTGGGACAAACAGCAATGTCTTTACCTGTCAAACAGATCGTAATCAAATAATGATAGACAAGATTTTGTAGCTAATTTTGTAAATAATTTTGTATCTTTTTAAACCTCGCTTTAACTACAGAGTTGCACTAGATTAGCAACATTACAAAACTTAGCTAGATCCAAAAAACAGGTTCCGTCCAGGCTCAATTCTTTACACTCAAGTCAATATGTTCGTTTAATACGTCCTCTTGATTCAATATACCCGATTATATTCCAGAGTATACTCAAGAGTATACCCGACACAATATCCAGCAGTATATCCGACAGTATACTCGACAATACAGGAGGCAGTATATACACATACCTATTTCGTCTTCGTACGGGGACTGGTTGACAGCTAGATGCTCTATCGGAATGTGACGACCTGTTGGATCCTGATCATCCCACTCGATATAGTACTCTAACTTGTATTCGTCAAAACTGAAAAAAGTAACAAGATCAGTCAAAAATAACCGCTCTTCCGCAAGTTATCATTTTAAATTGAGCAAAAAACAGTTTTATCTGGCCCCTTCGAACAAAACGTATGAAACAATACGTAAAATGTAGCCCCAAGAAACAATCAATATGATAACATGCAACAACAAATATGTTCCACGAATTTATGTTTTACCTGAGTATTTTAGAGTCAAAGTATTGCCAGTCTCCCCACTTGCAGAGAACTTTGTCTCCTGGTTTGGGGATGGGTCTTCCTTCCCTCGTCGGGCGCGGTGCTGTAATAGAGGAGTGCTATTATAAAGGTGTTACAATAGAGGAGTGTTATTATAAAGGTGCTGCAATAAAGGAGTGATATTATAGAGGTCCTGCAATAGAGGGATGCTAATGTAGGGGTGTTACAAGGTAGGGGTGCTAGGGAGCATCAAGCAGGAAAAGTTTAGAACTAAATTTTCTACAGGATATAATACTTCAACACTGTTTGGCTTTAAATTTTCCTTTATGCTTTGATATCAAAAACAGAGAAAATTTGGAATTTAATTATAGTCAAATTAATTATTAGTCGAATTAAAAAGAAAAACTTATAGTTTAACTTGTAGGGGGGTTGATAGACATAAATAGATACGAGTTTTGATTTTGGAGAAGCTTTCAATCAACATGTGTTAATCGTCGTCAGCTTATAGTTTAAACTTGAGGAAGTGGACTGACCATTATTGCCAAGAGGGTCAACATCTGAAGCTGTAACCACGGGTACTTCTGCTCTTATTTCACTTCTTTTCACAAAGTCATGTTGTTCTCGTAAATGTGCAACGTATTCCTGAGACAAACAAGAGGATTCTATTTCAGATGTATTCTTGCGATAAAATTATTACATTCGAGAGATTCAATGTTATTCAATTCTCAAGCACTAGGAAGCTGTTACAACGGGAGCAAACAGCTAGTGTCATCAGACTGAGAACTTCATACACTTACCGAGGGACTGATACTTTGCTCGCAGATTGAGCAGACGATCTGATCTGATATGTGAAGGGAGGAGATGTGTTCGTACAGACTGGTCCCTAACTCCTCTGAAGTGGATATGAGTTAGCTTCTTCTAACAGGAGCTGACATTTACTGTCAACTGTTTATTGGAGTAAGCTAGTAAATTAATGATTCTGCTAACCGCCGATACTTGATGCAAGCCCAGATAGTATTAAATAGCGACAACGATGCAGCAATAAGAAGTAAAGAACTAAATCAATAATGTAAGCAGTAACCCATGCTCAAGTCTATCCTTTACAATTAGCTCCTCGTATGCATCTCTCAACATTAACTAAAAACGGGACAACAGCATATAATATGCTCTGAAAATTCGACTGTCATGAAACTTAGAATGACAGTGTTGGTACATACTCAGAAGGTAGACGCGGGATACCGACGTCAGTCACATGTTAATAGCTCAACGCTCTTGTCAGTAATTCGAATTCATACGACACATGTTTGTTTTTTACTGCTCAACATCGGATTGAAACATCAAACCCGAGACTACTGAGAATGATACAGCTAATGATCAAGACAAGAAATTATGACTGAAACTTAACCTCACCTGGTGAGGAAGATTGGAATGTTTCCGAACAATCTGGACATACAACATTTTGTGTAGTCTCTCGAGGTACATCCCCGTTTTTGTGTTGGGATGAGAAATTGTGCTCCTTTTTCAGGTGATCTATGTATCCCTGGGAGTACTTTAAAGATAGATTTAGAATTAAATCTTAGACTTTTGCCTGTTAAATCTAAAAGTAGCACACAAAATTAGTGTTTTCCAATTTTTCAATAATCAATATATTATTGATCTGATCATTCAAAAAACGTGGGCCTTCATTCAAAAATTAAGTAAACGATTCACTGTTAGTGCTTGTTACCTTGGAAAAGACTGTTGAGTCACAGAGAACACACTCAATGCTACCTTGTTGTGGGGCGTGTGCAGTTGCGATGTGATCGTACAATTCTGTACCGATATTCGCTGAAGGGCAATTCGACATAATCAACTGTTACTTTTTGTCAGTTCTGAACGATTCAATTTGTATCAAGAACGGTGAGAAAAGTCGTTATCTAACTATAGTTACATTAGAAAATATCGACTACATCATAGTTCGAGACTTACAATCGGTAAAGTTACTTGCTATATCGTGTTTGTTTACTTAAATGATACAATAGATATCACGTGTCAAGTATATGCCGGTATACTAATCCGCCAAGTCACAAATTACAATCCGTCAGGCTGCGGGCCAGGAACCCAAGCGCCTTGCCTGCTCAATTAAGAATTGGCCTCAATGAATTGTTAAAAATAGGGAATGTTAACCCCAAGCCTGTCATAAGAAAACGAAATACTCAGTTATTCACATTTCACTTATCACTTACCAACAACGGAAGAGTCATACTTCTTGTGACATTCTGGACACGCTGCTACTACTGGTTCAACCTTGGATTTAGAGAGGCAGCTACCCATCACATCTTTTCTTTATACTCTCCTGTCTCCTCTGTTTGAGATGGCGTGAGGTGAAAATCAATATTTTTGGCTTTTGCCTATATTTTGATAATAGTTAATACTGGTCGAATGATCAAATCCTGAGCTGCATGCATATCATGGCGCGCTATGCGCGCGCGCACGAAAATACATCAAAATGCGCCTCTGGCCCTGCATAATCATAAATGGCGCATTCCGACAAATTTATACGAAGACCGTTTTTCAAATAAATTCACTGTGACAATAGGGACATTCCCCACAAAACGCACATGGGCAATGGGACAGCTATTTTGCACATGGCATTTCCAGAGAGGTTTGGAAATGAATTCAGGACAACTTTGAGACGGGTTTCTAACCTCGATTAAGCGATTATCGTCTTCTCTGTGATTGCATGATGTATCGTCTGTCCTAGAAATAATAAGTGTGTCAAGGAAAGAAAATAATTAGCGAATAATGACTTACTTATAGGCGTATGCTACTTTATCACTATCGGGTAGTGGGGTACATATAAGCACGCATAAACAACATTTTTCGTGGGAAAGAAAATTTACACATTAATCTCAATAAATTTTGCGAGCATTGCAATCATTTTTAAAGTGATTCTGAGGTGAATCTGAGGTGAATCTGGATTTTTGAAATTACATTGCAAAAGCTTATTATTGAAGAGCAAAGCGGAAATACAGTTCAATTCAATCATAGGACTACTGGACAGCGCACAAAAACAACTACAAGCATCATTAAAACCAACACTCTTCATGAAGATGATTAACACTTGTTTGTTGAAAGCTTCAACAACAAAATCGTATCTATTTATGTCTACAACCACTCTTTCACTCTCGCGCAACCAGAACTAAATCTGTAACCAGGGCAGATTTGGAATTTAGAATTACTTCCTACATACTCAAGCGGGGAGGTTTAATAAACAGTCTTCATAAGTAATTCCCGCGTGACCTGACTTGATATAAAGACCATTTTTTGATAACATGTTTTCTAATCCAAGTTAAACGATATTTTATCCATGAATTATTTGAGTAGGGAGGAAAAGCATAAGAATTATGGTAGCAGTGTTCATGTCAATTACGCCATTATATGTAGGCTTTCAAATCAGAACATAAAGATGCCAACTTTAGTTCTCTTAGAGCAGAATATTGTAAAGCCCTTATAGCAGTATACAAAGTCTCGTGTATATCGCAAGATAATCTAGGGAGTGTTTACTCAACAAGCAAGGTCAGTGAGTAGCACAGAGCTGCTATCCTGACTCAACTCAACTCAACATGTGACTGTGTTGTGAAAGTTTCTTAAATGTCAACCAAAATACACAGCAATTACTGTAACGAAGTGTTACATGTAACTTGTAATGCTGGGGTACATACAAGCAATATTTGATATAACGCACTACCACTATAACCAGGCTATATAACGCACTAAAGTGTACAAACACGATGAACTGGAATGCTGCGAGACAATGATCAACTTATTTATGGTGAGTTCCTGGCGGAACCAGGTCAGTTTAGCAAATACAGCCTTCAAGAGGGATGACATTTATGATAGCGGAAAAAGTCGTAACTACAACAAATGTTTACAACACAAAACAGATCTACAGAGAGTCAGAACTGATACAAAACAACAAGAGTAGCTTTGTCGTAGTCTACATGCGATACATGTGATAAGAACAATAAAAACATCGTAGGTATCCAAGTGTTTTAAAAATAGGTGAGACTGCATGTCTTTGTGGACGTCTTTTTATGGTCGAGTCATTACGTAATTGGCTATTAAATGATTTTCAATGCACTATCCTGACTAAAACAAATATTATGGATCTTGATGATTCATTTAACCCAAGAAAATTGAACATTTTCATTGTTCGACACGCAAAGAAAATTAGGCACGAAAAACAAAATGAGAGGTTAAGAGATTGAGAGGTTAAGAGATTGAAAAAGGAAACAACGAAATCAAGTCTTGGAAAAAAGTGAACAAATACGGGCACTACATGTACAACGAAGAAGTACGGCTGAACCAGTCGAGAAAAATACATATAACTGCACACTAAAGCGTGAATATTGCTATGTTCATAACGATATAATTGGACAATAATGAGATTTTATTTGCCACTAATTTCACCAGAAAATTACAGTAGAACTGTCTTCATGAAACATCGATCAAACAACATTAAACAATCTTGTCACGTCATAAAATATCTGCAAAGTTGAACTATGAAGCACAAGGGAGGAAAGTCTGGAGACGCTTAGTCGATAAGGACTTGTGAAGTAGGAGCGAGTAGACAAATGTACTGCTTAGCTATTTACTAATTCATATGCACACTGGGCACAAGAAGTCAAGTGCCCCGTATTTAGAAGCAACGGAAATAGAGAATTCCACGGCACGTGTGATTGGAGAAATGATCAGTGCACCAGGTGCTGCAGAAGTGACACCAGATATAGCCGGGCACTGTGCCAGCTCTGGGAAGTAGTGCAGTTTCTATGAGATACAGAATGTATCTTTACACCTTCCGTTTCTAGGTACACAGATGTGGAACAATGAGAAGATAAAGAAGAATGAACAAAGAAAGAGTAGTGAATGAAGATAAGGAAGTAAAAATATCGAAATGCAAATTGTTTAAATAAGGAATAATTCGCTTTCATCAGTCTTGTAGAACTAAATAAAAGAGATGAGTGTTGAGGTGAGAGAAACTCGATAGCAGAACTAGCTAGCGGTCTATCAGATAATTAGAAAATAATTAATGGAATGCTAACTAAAACTATGAACAAATTCATATTAACACGGCGAGGAGGAATACGAAGGTAAAGCTACGTAACTGAATATTCAACTACCTAGCTGGAGATCTCTACCTCTATAGTCTATATATGTACCTGGCTACGTTACTATGGCAACAGGGAAACAATACCATTACAGAGCAAAGTAGTGGTACATAGAGATAGAAATTGATGGTTGATGAGGTAATCGGTATGTGTACGGTACTAGACTAATGATATTATAATGTATAGGTTTTTAGCAATTCAAGCTACAAGGATCAAAATTCGTGTACATTAAACTCAACAAGCGACTGAGTGCTCACTTCAACGCTAATGAGCGATTATAGCTTTAGAGAAAGCAAACGTGCTACACAAGCATAGTAGATGTGTGTGTGTGTGTGTGTGTGTGTGTGTGTGTGTGTGTGTGTGTGTGTGTGTGTGTGTGTGTGTGTGTGTGTGTGTGTGTGTGTGTGTGTGTGTGTGTGTGTGTGTG
>JH153114.1:90416-113711 GCA_000226015.1 Mnemiopsis leidyi
GTAGTGTAGTGTGTAGTGTGTGTGTAGTGTAGTGTGTGTGTGTGTGTGTGTGTGTGTAGTGTGTGTGTGTGTGTGTGTGTGTGTGTGTGTGTGTGTGTGTGTGTGTGTGTGTGTGTGTGTGTGTGTGTGTGTGTGTGTGTGTGTGTGTGTGTGTGTGTGTGTGTGTGTGTGTGTGTGTGTTTATATAGGTACCTGGAAGGGCCAAGTGGTTCCTTTGTCCAACTCCTTCCCCCACATTCCAATACTCCATACCACAAGTTGTACCGTTGGATCCTATTTGACATGTGTATAACATAAGATGTCAAATCTTCCTGTAAGTTGATCTACAAATTATCACTAAAAGTCAGTACCTCTTCTTCCCCAGAACTGTAATTATAATGCAAGATCTTTATTCTTAGAGCTATCATAAATTTTGAACGTAAGTTAATATATTTATGGAAATATCTTGTACAAGATAACCATGCGATAAAAGACGACCACAGTATCAAAATTGAATAATTATAAATCAATATTCAAGCTACAGATAAGGGGTCATTCATAAAATCGAGTACGCGTCCTTAAGCCACGAGTACATGTCTCGTACTTAAATCAGGTAAGCCACGAAATCGGTATTCATAAAATAAGTCAGGCTTGGCAAATTAGTTTCACTCAAATCGGGCTACTGTTATATCATATCTGTACCGTGTTTCAAAAAATAAATCTTAAATTTCGATTGTAAAAAAACGTTGTCCACGAAAATAAATCTGTAAATTGCATCAATCTAAAATATAACTTCACGTCACACTACCGAACCCAATCGCCGAATTACCATATTTCAATAACCTTCCTCAATTTATACCGTCTGAATGAATATGTTTGATAAACACTTTAAACGAAAATGAATGAATGAATATGTTTGATAAACACTTTTTAAAAACGAAATAGATCATTGTCAACGTTTACAGATCATTGTCAACTTTACATCCGAAATAAACCTAGCTCAATTACATCATTCTAGATCCCCACATCTCAACAATATACATCTTAATCAAATCTCGATAGATCGCAGAAAAACAGCCAGATTCTCTCAGTAAAGCTCCACAAATGTACCCTTGTCAGTAGGCTGATTCCAATTCGTAGCTCCCCAACTCGCACCCTCTCCCTCGTACAAGTGAAAGGTGAAAGCGTTTCTGGACCTAGAAGAAGTGTTCGGGTAAGACTTGTGTACGACGTTCCCGTCTATCAGAACCAGAGCACCCCTCCTGACCTCAGCAGGCACGTACTCCTCATCACCCTGCTGGGAGTTGTTCTCCCCTACAAACACACACCCAGTGTTATCTTCCTTCCTGTTCATGAACAAGGTAGCCGCTTCCCTTTGGGACCCCGGAATGAACCACAAACAACCGTTATCCTTCATCGCATCGTCTAGAGGTATCCAGAGTCCGAGTAAGGGAGTCCCGCCGGTGTGTAGAAAGGAGTTGTCCTTGTGGGGGGTTACCTCGCCCCCCAGCCCCGGCGACTTGAAGATGTACATGCTTTGTGGGAGGGTCGGTTTCTTGATACCCAGCGATCTACAGACGTTCTTCACTGCTTCGCTCTGTGCTACGTCTTTAAACTCAGGGACATCGGTATGTAGGGCGTGTCCGATTTTGTTGACGGCGTGGTATTTGGAGCAGGCCAACTCACCAGTTTCCTTGGAGAATGCTCCTTCTTCAAAGAAGAAGTTGATCCCATCACCGCTGTTCAAGAAATAGTCCGTCATCATGTGTGCATCCGGCTCGGCCTTGTTAGCTTGGTACGTGGTGAATAGTGTTCTGGGGTGTGTCTCAAGGTTCAGATGTTGGTCGATAACCTCCTTTATTTTCTCTTTCAGAAGCTCACATTTGGAAACAGGTAGGAAGTCCTCTATTATCAAATATCCGTCTTGTTGAAACTTCTGTACTTGATCAGGCGATAGGGTGACATCTTTCATTGCATAGACTAACCAGCTGGAACAGTGTTAGGTTAGAATGAATAAGTACTTAAATTTAGTTAACTAATTTAGCATTAATTTAGCATTAATTAAGCAAAAAATTAATTTATCAAAACATTAATTTAGCAAAAAATTTGTACAGTTCTTGAAATGAAAAGACAATAAGCAAGATAAGAAAAAAAGACAATAACGAAATCCAGAAAGGATGTAAAATCCCGGATAATCTTGTTTAGCTCTTTATCTCCAGCTTACAGTGAAATTCAAGAAGGGGCCTGATTAGCTCGCACATTCAAGCCCGGTTTACAAATGGCGAAACATATATTATCTATTATACAATAATTAAGTTAGACTATAAAACATGTACTATGATATATACTGTCTATATTCAAGTTTACGGCGCAAGTTCATATTTTCATTAATGCTATGGTCTGTACAATATATCGCAATGTCGTTCCAAGAACATTCACATTAGAGAACAATTTGCCAAATTAAGAAGCTACGTCAAAGTAAGAAGCGTGTTATCCTCTAACTTGCCAGGAATAGGAATCATATAACCATTACATAGTTTCAATATTTCGCTCTGATTGATATTTTTAATGTGATGAAAAGTGGATGTTAGATAATTTCTAGTAGTTTTTTAAGTCAAATTCTGAGAACACAAAATGACTTCTGCACAGTGTAAAACCAAGATACCAAAATAGTTCAAAACGAAAAAAAATAAATCCACCTCTCAAAATCTAAGTAAATAAAACTTTCAAACTAATCACATGGAAATAGCGGGACAAAAATATCAATAAACAAGATCCAAGGCCATGGTCTTTTGGCCATGTTCCATTAACCGGCGGTACCTGCATTGTCTGACCTGATTTATAGGCTTGGCTGAGATCCAACTTGAAGCACTCTCCTTTGTTGCCATGAATAGATAATTTGCGACACTTCTCCGTTCATATATACGTTTTATTGGGTTCAATAATTGTTAATGTGCCATTGAATCATCACTGAAACCGATCACAGTTATGAAGTACTTTTTGCAATAATTCATCAACTTAATCAACTAAATTAAATGCCAATATGAGATAGCATGGAAAACTCAGGAGTTCCACACAAACATGCCACATTTTTGGGGATGAGATCATCGCACATTCCTCCTGTCACCACTTAGTGTACTAATTGTGTTGAGGACCATATCGCATAACATGTTCAAAGCGGCCCTGTAAACATTATATCTTAAGGGACGATTGTCGTTCAGTTTCGTTTTTGTATTAAACTGTTCTCGGTCTTATGTTCCTGAGACCCATGCTGGACGCTGTAGAAATTGTTACACGTTTTAACTTTGCATACCTAGTATCAGATGTATGTTCCTAGTTCTTGTGTTTGTACGGATTTACCTCTACATTACCCGATCATGCTGCAGGAGTGAACTAGTGTCGAGATGCTGAATGTAGGTCATATCTTGTTACTCCTTATCATAGCCCTGCTTTATGATGTCACCGCAAAACTTTTATTCGTGTTGACAGCCGGTAGTACATTCTGCAGTTCCTTTTCAAATTGCATTCTTTATTACCATCAGTTATAGTGCGATCTATCATCTATTTGTACACTGTAGATACAACTGCAAGTCATAGTCCTGTCTCTCTCTCTCTCTCTGTATATAGTCCTGCTTCTCTGATAATAAGTACTGTATAAGTTTTATAAAACGTAGTTACAGCTCCAAACACAACAACAAAACATGATACTTTAATATTCTTAAAAACGATTCACACTGATGACTCAACACTGATTCACACTGATGACTCAACTAATATGTACCACCAAAACGCATTGTAAAACACCAGATAGGAGGAAAGGAATGTCAATAACGGGTGTATTTTGTTTCTGGGATTTCCTGACTGTTTGTAAACGTCATTATGCGATGCCCTAGAATGTTTTGGGGTGTAATGAAATAAACATTATACTTACCCCTACTTAGATATCTACCTTAAGTTCAAATATAAGTGAGAATACTCTCACATTACCATTTAATGGACTAAGAAAAATGAATTTATATAGGATGTTATCCGCCACATCGAGCAGAAAATAGAAAGTAGAAACCCGAGTAAAGCAGGTAATAACTTAACAAGAGCACATTCACAGACCTACTTACATAATTACTACACTGACAAGAGCTCCTTCTTGATGCTAATGTTTGGCCAAACTGCTTGTGTGTACTCGTATAACTCTCGTTTGTTGAGCTAGTTGTTTGACAAACAACGTTAGTCACTGTTGAGGTACAATCTTGTCCGACAAACAAAGTTAGTCAAACTGAAGTTCGGTTTTAAAACTAACTTGCTCTTTACAGAATGTGATGTGTTAATGTTTACATAAATTTAGAGTTTGATGTTAGCTGTATAAACATTAACCCTATGTAAGCCGTATTGCAAGTTCATAAAAGCATCAACATGAAACTGTGTCATAACATTAACTAAAAGATGTTCAAATGTGAACATGGTGATAATCCCACGAATGTCTAAAAAGTTAGCATGATCTGTCCTCACTTCGATGAATTATCAGTCTCTGACATGCAATTTTCCATTGACATGTTGTGAACCGTTCTTAACCAATATAGCTTATACCAGGCCCTTTTTGTCTCTCAACCATAAGGGACCTACTCAAACATTGTCGAATTTTATACTTTCGTATTTGCAATAAACAACGTTTATATATCACCTTATACTGAGTCACTTCATCCGCAACACATGATCAACAAGACATGACTTGCATAAATACTCTAATCGTGTAGAAAAATGTATAGGGATGTAATGCAATGTAACCAATCACATCGAGAGCCCCTCTCATATAATTTTCATCTTTCAAGTGTTACTGTTCTTTTAGGCCATCCCAATCTGATGTAGGTTGCTTTGGTAATTATTTTTAAGGTCAGGTTTTTGGAAACCTAACGGCTTAGTTTCATTTTTGCTTTCCGAAACATTCGAAACCCTAATTAACACCCTTGATTAAGAGGTGACATAATTATGTTTCTAATTCATCATAAATTTTGGGTACCGATTGCTCCTAATTCGAGAGCTGTATTATGTAGTTCAGTTTCGAGTAGCCGCCTTATCATGAATCATGAATCATGAATCATGAATCATGAGTTTGTATACAGTGGCAGGTTTTATTGTCGAGAAAACCGTTTGTTGTTATAATTAACTATTATATTTAACATAACTATCTAGCAGGAATCATATAAAGAAAATGGAATCCGTCAATCTGCTTTCAATGCCTGTAACGACTCTCAATGCCGACACACCAATTGATGAATTGATAATTGACACCGGCAGAAAAGTAGCGACTGCAGAAAATACGTCTGAAGGAAGACTAAGTGGAAAAAAGCTAAAATTTAAAGAGAAGATTAAAATAGAAGAAGATCTCAAATCAGAAATTCTTCATATTCTGAAAGGTTCTTTGGCCGAAAAAGAACATGGTGCCAGCGAAAAATTTCTGGAAGAACACTTATTTAGATTAGCCAAAGTTGAAGACAAGGACAAAGATGCGCTGACAATAGAATCATTAAGGTGCTTGTTTTGGTCACTAAAAACTGATATCATTATTCCAAAAGAATCAACCATCATCAATTGCCTCAAAATCGTAGATAGGATGCCAAAGATGAATGCTCTTCATTTTGTCGTGAAGATTTTGAGCGAAATAGCATCCTTTCAATCCAGCCATCTTAGCACTGTTCCTTGTAGAAAAAAAGAAGATTACTGGACTGCAAGAAGAATTTTAGCGGACAATAATGGACCAACTCGAATTGCCCGAGCACTCAAAAATGTGGCAACGTCGATAGAAGGCAGCACTGAACAATTTGAGTTCATAGTTAAGCAGCTTCACCCTTGGTTCATCTCCCTTCAGGAAAAACTCGTCAACTCGGTTCCAAAAGAGCATGTCAGTGAACTAGCAACTTATTTCACAGCAGTGTTGCTTGATCAGAAGACTGAGCACCCCAATGCTGGAAGGTACATACGAAACATCCTGACTATTCTGCTAAATTTTCAAACTGATGCAGATCAACAGAAGTACATAACGGATCTTGTCAGATCCTTGGACGGTGCATTAGAGGTAACATCTTTGAAAATCCAACAAACTTTATTAATTCTTGAAAAGCTTGCTGTACGTGGAAGATGTGGAAAAATAAGAAGATCAGACAACGGAGCTATTCTTGATCACCTAATTAGAATATGCTTAGAGGCAAAAGAAAGCGAACCCAATCGTGAGATAGTCAAAATAACGTTAAATCTTTTTATTTTTCTTTACGAATCCCCCGATTTTTTATCTCAACATGCAGTGGTTAAAGAAAATTTGGAATTCATAAAATTTTTGGTCAGAGCGTCAATGAGTGAAGTTCATCGCAATGCATGCCACAAGATCATAACATTTTTATTCCTGAATGATCCTAAAAATTCTGCGTGGAGAGAAAGCATTCCTCGTGAAGATGAGAACATGCCTAAAGTTCTCATATCTCTACTCATGAAAGTGGAGGAGGATGAGCAAGCAAATCTTCGTGAAAAAAAGGACAAAAGTGGATCAGGAGAACAACGAAAAGAGAGAAGGAAAGCGATTTCCAGGCACAGCTGCCACGAAGGAAAAAATAAATACATGTCGTTGATAATGTTGGCATGGTTCATATTTTCCTATTTAAGAGACACCGCAATGGATCTGTTCTTGGCTTTAGAAAAGCTGGTGGAGAATATAGAAAACCCTCTGGCATGGTTGTTATTGATATTTGCAACACTCCCCCTGTTCATTTGTAACTATGTCTCGTTAAGGAATTTCTATTCAGCTTCACCTCTTTCTATTTATGTGTCATTAGAAGGTCATGTTCCACGATTAAGACTGTTTAAGTATGTTTTTCCATGGAGGTTTGACAGTGTTAGACACACTTTGTTCAACATTCTTACTTTACTACAACTTCATCCAGTAATAACTACCATCGACATACTTTGTCACCATGTTCAGCAGAGAGGCAACATCTTAGCATCACAGTATCAAATAAAAAAGTTGGGATGCCTTGAAGCAATGTTGGAGAACATTCCTTGCTTGCTTATAAAGATAATTCAGTTGGCAGCTCAAATAGAACGAGGGCAGTTCAAATGGTCCTCAGCCATGAACATCTTCGAAATTGTTTCCATTTTCAACTCCGTTTTTTCTCTCAGCAAAAGTTTTCTAGATCTTGAGATATGCGGAAGGCTTGTGGACCGAGGTCGATTTCAAATACGAAATTTATCACAAAAAGCAACACTGTTTTTCGGATTCTTCACCATGATTACCTCTAGAATTCTGATGTTCCTCATTCTTGAAGCAAGATTTGAAAAGCAATTTTTTCTGTTCGTGATCTTTCTCCATATATTTATAACGTTTGTAATACATCTATTGACCCATGGTGCAAGGGCTGGGAAAGATGGAAATTATGAGGATGAACACTTCGTTTTCATAAGGCGGTTTGATTGGAGGCTTCTTCCTTTCACACTTTCGGAAGGTTTTCTCGTTATGTTGAGAAATCCCGTGGAGTTCTTGGGAGTGTATTCGAACTACAATTATGTTCGAAAGTGGTGGCAGTTTTTTAGCATTTATTCGCTGCACCTGACTGAGGTTTTGGTGATAAACCTCTGGTTTGTAATATCCACATCACTAAGTAAACTTCTGAGAGATAAAATCATGTTTGCAATGAGTATCCTGAGCATGGGATTATTTTTGTCCAGTGGTTTCATCTTTGTGATTTACTTTTTTGCAGTCCACCCAGATAAAAAGGAGACTTTTAAATTCGTTGCTGAAAATAAGTATCAGGAATCCAGGCACGTCAAACCAGAGCATGATTATGACTGGAAAGACAGAATGTGTCTAAGAGAAGAAGAGAATTTCAACATCAATGGAACGAAGTTGGCCTACCGAGACAGTAAAGAAATTGAAATTTCCTGTGAACAAGATTCGGAAATTGAGGAAAACTATACTGAGCAAACGAGTAAATTCAAGATTTACGACAGAAGTTTTAAGATTGAGAGACAGGGCTCCAAGGAGTCGGAGCATAGTTTGTAGCCCATATCATGAAGTGCATGATTTAATTAACCATCATATACATACAGTACAATTACAATTATGGAAGGGGAATGAACACAGAATACTTTGAACAGTTTCGATATTTTAACTCATTAAAACATTTTAGGGATATATTTTGCATCTTATATTTTGCTTTGTTTATTGACACTGAAATTTTCAAGTATTTAAATATGGTCTGTGAACGTATATTCTTTTAAGAACCTTGCCTGATCAGGAAAGCTAAGGTTTGTATATTCTTTTCTGACATGAACAATTACAAAGTTTCCATAGAGAACAATCACAAGATTCTGACAAAGGTCCAATTAAGACGTTTTTCACAGCATGCTAGTCTGAGTGTCTTATGTAAATGAAACAGCTGATGATATTGAATGTTGAATTTTTTGAAAATTTATTGACCTGTCAATATTCAAGTTTTTCTGACGTTTCTGACTGAGGAGGATCTGCAAGATGAATATTTTGAGAGTGTAAAGAACTGGATTACTGAACTGGATTACTGGATTACTGAACTATACTGAACTGGATTTATTCAATAGCATGGACTTGGCCTGATTTTAGGAAATGGACTCGAAAATATCATTCAACACTTGTTGTAAGTTTTTATTTTCTCATACTGTTTAATCCGGCAGTATTTTTTGCATTATTTAAAACTTAAAAATATTAAGTCAATAAAGCAAGACCAAGAATGAGGCATGTCGTAATTGTGTCAAAAAGATTGTCGTTTCACACAGACGTGAGATATGCCCAGGTGTAAACAATTTGGGGCTGAGATCAGAGCACATTTCACATGTCATAACTCGGTGTAATTATGTAAAGGATTGTATAACGCATAATAACTTGTTCAAAGCAGCTCTCTAGTCTCTATGCAAGACAAACAACTAAAGGGACATTCATCGTGACCACCCTCAAACTCGTTAAGTTTCGTTTTTGTGTCCAACTGTTCTCATTGTTATGATTCCAATGTTGCACACAGCTGATGTGTAAACTGAACACTGTTTTCTTGTGTTAAGTGTTTAGGGGGCACACTTACACACATACTTGTTTACTTGTCTACTTTTACCTCTAAGACCTATTATAGCACTTCTCATTCAGTTTGTGTGTCGTTTTGTGCTCTTAAAAATGTATTTCTATTGCTTGTCCCTTTACAATACTTCTTTCTACAGCAAGTCCTACTGTGCAGAAATCTGAGTTAGGCATACGCCATACATGTACTAAGCAGCTAATGAATACATATATTGGTATTTGCTAAACCTGTACCCAGGCTTTTACAGTTGTACTGAAGGGGCTCGAGGAATATTCTAGATCTTTTAACGGAGACCCTCCTCATTTAACCCTCTATCACTGTTTCCGGTCATTCGGCTGAGTCGATCGAAGAAGATTGCATAGGCAAATGCCCTAAGCGCACTTCTCTATGTATGTGAATACATGTATATTCACATCCATAGACCTACTTACACAATTACTACACTAAGAGGAGCTCTTCTGGATTCTGATGTTTAGCCACATTGCTGAAGTGTAGTTATCAATTACGTTTGACTCCCAGCTGCCTTTGACTAGCTGTTTTATGTTCTGGGCACCCCAATAAGTTGTTGCAGGGGTCATTATTATTTCTAAGGTCAGGTATCGGTAACCTAGTTTATTTTCCTCATTTTTGCTTAATAATTTTAAGTTCTTATTACTTGGCAATATTCTTAGGTACATGATTAAATTCATTGCAAACTGTATGTATTTATGTATTAACATAAACCCCGTTCCTTTTTTCTCTTCCTTCCTCTCTTAATCTCCTCCATCCTCTCTTGTCGCTCTTTCATCCACTTCTCACTCCCCTCCCATTCCTTGCAAGAGTACAAAGGCCCGAAGGTCCTGAAGTTTACAAATTATCGACCTGGCATTTTAACTGGTAAGATTGCTTCTTCATGGCTAAGTTTCAAATAGCTATCGCACAACTATTGCAGTAAGTTTGCGTGTAGTGGAAAGTAGAGGAGGACACAATTTGGTTGTCGTTTTAATGACATCTAACATAGCTAAATACATCACAGGATTCAGGAATCATGCAAAAAAACGTTGAATATGTCAATATACTTTCAACCCAGGGATCGGCTATAAATCCAAACGCATCTATCGCGAATTTGATGATGGAAATTGGGGAAAAAGTGGCGACTGCTGAAAAAAAAGAGGATCCCAAATCAGAAATTCATCAAATTCTTACAGGTTCCTTGGTCGAAAAAGAACTTGGTGCAGGTGGAGAACATTTATTTAGAGTAGCCAATGTTCGGGGTAATGACAATAATGCACTGAAAATAGAAACGTTGAGGTGCTTGTTTTGGTCACTAAAAACCGATATCATAATTCCAAAAGAATCAACTATCATCAACTGTCTTAAAATCGTAGATACAATGCCAAATATGGATATTCTTCATTTTGTCGTGAAGATTTTGAGCGAAATAGCATCCTTTCAATCCAGCCATCTTAGCACTGTTCCTTGTAGGAATAAAGAAGATTACTGGACTGTAAGAAGAATTTTAGCGGACAATAATGGTCCAACTCGAATTGCCCGAGCACTCAAAAATGTGGCAACGTCGATAGAAGGTAGCACTGAACAATTCGAGTTCATAGTTAAGCAGCTTCACCCTTGGTTCATCTCCCTTCAGGAAAAACTCGTCAACTCTGTTCCAAAAGAGCATGTCAGTGAACTAGTAACTTATTTCACAGCAGTGTTGCTGGAACAGAAGACTGAGCACCCCAATGCTGGAAGGTACATACGAAACATCTTGACTATTCTGCTAAATTTGCAGAGTGATGCAGATCAACAGAAGTACATAACCGATCTTGTCAGATCCTTGGACGGTGCATTAGAGGTAACATCTTTGAAAATCCAACAAACTTTATTGATTCTTGAAAAGCTTGCTGTACGTGGAAGATGTGGAAAAATAAGAAGATCAGACAATGGAGCTATTCTTGGTTACCTAATTAGAATATGCTTAGAGGCAAAGGATAGCGAACTCGATTGTGAGATAGTCAAAGTAACGTTAAATCTTTTTATTTTTCTCTACGAATCTTCCAATTTTTTATCTGAACATGTAGTGGTTAAAGAAAATGTGGAATTCATAAAATTTTTGGTTAGTGCTTCAATGAATGAAGAACATCGCAATGAATGCCACAAGATCTTAACATTTTTATTCCTGAATGATCCTAAAAATTCTGTGTGGAGAGAAAGCATTCCTCGTGAAGATGAGAACATGCCAAAAGTTCTCATATCTCTACTCATGAAAGTGGAGGAGGATGAGCAAGCAAGTCTACCTGAAAAGGAGGACAAAAGTGGATCAGGAGGAGAACGAAAAGAAAGAAGAAAAACGATTTCCCAGCACAGCTGCCACGAACGAATAAATGAATACATATCGTTGATGAGGTTGGTAAGGTTCACCTTTTCCTATTTTGGGGACACCGCAATGGATCTGTTCTGGGCTTTGGAGGATCTAGTGGAGAATAAAGTAAACCCACTGGCATGGTTGTTATTAATATTTGCAACACTCCCGCTGTTCATATGTAATTACGTCTCATTAAGGAAATTCTATTCAGCTTCACCTCTTTCTATTTATGTGTCATTACAAGGTTATGTTCCACGATTAAGACTGGTTAAGTATTTGTTTCCATGGAGGTTTGACAGTGTTAGACACACTTTGTTCAACATTCTTACTCTACTCCAACTTCATCCAGTAATAACAGCCATCGACATACTTTGTCATCATGTTCAGCAGAGAGGCAACATCTTAGCATCAATGTATGAAATAAAAAGGTTAAGATGCCTTGAAGCATTGTTGGAGAACATTCCTTGCTTGCTTATAAAGATAATTCAGTTGGCAGCGCAAATAGAACAAGGGCAGTTCAAATGGTCCTCAGTCATGAACGTCTTCGAAATGTTTACCATTTTCAACTCCATTCTTTCTCTGAGCAATAGTTTCCTAGACCTTGAAATACGCGGAAGGCTTGTTGACGGAAGCAGATTTCAAATACAAAATATAAAGCAGAAGGCAACATTGCTTTTGGGATACTTCACCATGATTACCTCCAGAATTCTGACGTTCCTCATTCTTAAGGCTAGATTTGGAATGCGATGTTTTCTTATTGTGATCTTTCTGCATATGTTAATGACGTTTGTAATTCATCTATTGACCTACGGTGCAAAGGCTGGGAAAGATGGAAATTATGAGGATGAACACTTCGTTTTCTTAAGACGGTTTAATTGGAGGCTTTTTCCTTTCACACTTTCGGAAGGTTTTCTTGTTATGTTGAGAAATCCCGTGGAGTTCTTGGGAGTGTATTCGAACTACAATTATGTTCGAAAGTGGTGGCAGTTTTTCACTATTTATTCGCTGCACCTGACTGAGGTTTTGGTGATAAACCTCTGGTTTGTAATATCCACATCACTAAGTAAACTTCTGGGAGATAAAATCATGTTTGCAATAAGTATCCTGAGCATGGGATTATTTTTGTTCAGTGGTTTCCTCTTTGTGATTTACTTTTTTGCAGTCCACCCCAATAAAAAGAAGACTCGTAACTTCATTTCCTTAGACAAGTATAAGGAATCCAGACAAATTAAAACGGCGCATAACTTTGAATGGAAAAATGGACTGTGTCTGCGAGAAAAGGAAAATTTCAACATCGATGGCACAAAATTGGCCTATCGAGACTGGATGGCTATTCCAATTGATGAAGAAGAATCGGATGGTAAAGTAAAAAACTACACTAAGCAAAAGAGTAAATTCAAGATTTATGACAAATGCTTCAAAATCAAACGAGAGGGCTCGAAGGATTCATTTATAAACCAGGAATTGACTATAAATCCCAACACATCTATTTAAGATTTGATAATGGAAATTGGGGAAAAAGTGGCGACTGATGAAAAACAATAGAAGAAGATCACAAATCAGAAATACATCTAATTCTTACAGGTTCATTGGTCGAAAGAGAACATGATGTGGGTAAACTTGTTACATCTTTGTGATTTACGTTTTTTGCAGTCCACCCAGATAAAAAGGAGACTTTTAAATCTGTTGCTGAAAATAAGTATCAGGAATCCAGGCACGTCAAACCAGAGCATGATTATGATTTATGACTAGAAAGACAGAATGTGTCTACGAGAAAAAGAAAATTTCAACATCGATGGCACAAAATTGGCCTATCAAGACTGGAGGGCTATTCCAATTGATGCAGACGAATCGGATGATGACTAATGAGTTTCCTAATTGTATTATCAACCGACTTAAATAACTAAAATACTAACAGGATTAAGAACAGCTTTCCCCTTTTTCAGCTACCGGCTTTTAAAAATCGTTGCACCGATATGCCATGTAGCAATTTATGCACTCAATATCCAACCCGAAATAAGTTCAGTAAAAATATCCCTTTAGCTAAGCAATTCTAATTGATTGTTTTGCAGCTAAGCCGCGCGAGTGAGCCCATTGCACACACATCGCCATAGCAACATACCACGTTATTTTACACATATATGTATAGGAGTGTGCTATTGGAAATTAGTCAACGGTACTTGGTAACACGGGAGGTTGATAATGGAAATTGGGGAAAAAGTGGCGACTGCTGACAACAAAATAAAAGAAGATCTCAAATCAGAAATTCATCTAATTCTTACAAGATCATTGGTCGAAAAAGAACATGGTGTGAGTGAACTTGTTATATTTTAGTGATATACATTTTTGCAGTCCATCCCAATTAAAAGGAGACTCGTAAATTCATTTCCTTAGACAAGTATTAGGGTGGTGGCAACCACCCCAGAAAAGACAATGGACTGAGTCTGCGAGAAAAAGAAAATTTGAACATATATGGCACAAAATTGGCGAGACAGGTGAGCTATTTCAATTAACAAAGACGAATCGTATGATGAAGTAAAAAAACTACACTAAGCAAAAGAGTAAATTCAAGACTGATGACAAACGCTTCAAAATAAAACGAAAGAGCTTGATAGAGTCAATACCATCAAGTTTAAGAACTATTTATAAATTGTCAGTCGCAAAACGCCAAGCGTGCCTCCAGCCAGAAAAGACACATGGTTCGGATTCGAAACTATAAAATTTGGATTTCTCGTCAAACTTTACGTCAAAATACTGGTCAAAATACTGGTCATCCAGATCCGCCAATCCTAGAGGAGTGCGCTAAGGGCATTTGCCTATGCAATCTTCTTCGGTCGACTCAGCCGAATGACCGGGAAACCGTGATTGAGGGTTAAATGAGGAGGGTCTCCGTTAAAAGATCTAGAATCTTCCAGGAGCCCCTTCAGTATAACTGTAAAAGCCTGGGTACAGGTGTAACAAATACAAATACAAATACTTTTCTCCTGGCTCAAAGTCGAAAATTTCCATTTTGGGGCCTTAAAAGGGGTCATTTAAGGGGTCACGTGATGATTTTTCGGATTCGAAACTATCAAATTCGAATTTGTCGTGGAATTTTCCGGCAAAATACTGGTCTAACTTTTCTCCAGGCTCAAAGTTGAAAATTTCCATTTTGGGCCTTATAAGGGGTCACTTAAGTCACGTGATCATTTTTCGGCTCAGAAAAAAATTCGGATTTCTCGTCAAATTTAACCTCAAAATACTGGCCTAACTTTTCTTCAAGATCAAAGTTGAAAATTTAATTTTTAGGGGCCTTAATGGCCATTAAAGGCCTTCAGATCAACTTTCCATATAGCCTAAGCCAAAGAACCCGCTAAAATTTACAATACCTGAAATTTTCATGACTATCTCTTTCTGTTTGAAATCCAATTCGTCCCCCGATTTGGAGAATTTTTGGGCCCTTTAAATGGCCCTTAAGGCCTTAAAGGGACCTTAGAGGGGTCGGAGCGAATTTTAACGTAGCCTAAGCCACAAAATATGATGAAATCGACCATATCTGAAATTGAAAGTCTCTATCTCTTACCGTTTGGGCTCAAATTCGCTTGCAAAAAGCATCGTCGGGGGAGGGTCGGAAGGGGAGTCGAGGGTCTTATACAACACTTCATGTTGTCATTATTCGCAAACGCAAAGCGTGCCTCCAGCCAGAAAAGACATGTGGTTTTTAGATTCCTTGTAATTTCAAGTCTAACATTTCTTTTAGCTCAAGAATAAGGGGTTATTTAAGGGGTCAGTGATACTTTTTTCGGCTTCAAAACTATCAAATTCGGAATCCTTGTCAAATTTAACGTCGAAATGTAGATTCAATTTTTCTTCTCAAAAGTTCAAAATTTCAATTCAGGGGACTTATAAGGGGTCACCTAAGGGGACAAGTGATCCTTTTTCGGAATCAAAACTATCGAATTCGGATTCTTCGTCAAATTTTACGTGAAAATACTGGTCTAACTTTTTCTAGCTCAAAGTTGAAAATTTTCAATTTGGGGCCTTATAAGGGGTCACTTGAGGAGTCATGAGATGATTTATCGGACTTGAAACTATCAAATTTGGATTCCTCGTCAAATTTTGCGTCAAAATACCGGTCTAACTTTTTTCCTAGCTCAAAGTTGAAAATTTTAATTTTCGAGTCTCATAAGGGGTCACTTTAGGGGTCACGTGATCATTTTTCGGCTCCGAAACTATCAAATTTAGGATTTAAATTTCTCGTCAAATTTGACGTCAAAATACTGGTCTAACTTTTCTTCTAGCTCAAAGTTGAAAATTTTCATTTTTAGGGCCTTAAAGGCCTTCAGTAAAAAATTTTTACATTGCCTAAGCCACAGAACCCGCTAAAATCTACAAAACAACATCATGTTGTCATATGGAGGTGGCAACTTTTTATCTTAAACCCGGGCTAAAATTGGACGAGAAATCGATTGAGAATAGTCTGGAGGTTCAAAAATTCTAGGTAAAGTGTCTTTTCTTGGGTGGTTGCCACCACCCTAATATGTTATAACTTACTATAGCTATGGTTTAATGAACTTTTCAGGACTGTCTGGATGACGCCAGCAGAAATAGTCTCAGCATGGAAAAAATGGTATAATTATCAGCATGGTTTTGTTTACTTTGCACAACACTAGATTGTATAGATGGATGGTGAACCTTTCGACACTTTTCACACTAGTATATATCTGGTAATTGATATTGCATGGTAATTACAAATTCAGTATCGATATACTAAATACTTGCTAATTGAAATAACAATATTCCCGAGAGGTGTTATTGGTCCTATCTGTGCTTTTTGAGCTTAGTCCATGTCATTTGGACGATGAGAGTTGAGTAGGACAATAAATTTCGAGACACGATGTTTAAAATTTTCGAAAATTTGTGATACCTCCCCAGGTATACCGTTTAATATTGGATAAAATGTAATCTAAGAAACTGCCTGTTTTCCCTAGGTGTTATTGGGAGCTTCGCTCTCAGCCTCTGGGTTTTAATGCCCCTTAAGAACAAGAAAGACTGCCTAATTTAAAAAACTTCCACAGATCAAAAATTGTTGATGCACCCTTAGCACCTCTTGATCGACCTCAATTGCGCCATAAAATGCACCTAATACTTTCAACAACTACTATTAAATAAATAATTTGAGCCAGAAGATGACAGGTGTTATACCTTTTGAAATATTGCAGAACAGTGTCTAATTTGTTACAGAAAAGATGCTTACATACCTTATAGTCCTATTCATAACAAAAATTTCGAAAAATGCACCTACTGTGCTACCTTATGGAAGAAACGCTGCCCCCATCTGGAGCTCCTGGACCAGCTAAAAAATAGTTATATAGGAGAACTTTGAGCTTTCCACTTTTTTGTATCCTGTATAGACCAATGAAAAGGAGCAGATATAGTTATTTTGTAAAATGCTAGTTGAGCATGTTGAATTACAATTTCTCTGCGTTATTCGTTGTCTATACTTTTACCACGTGCATCACTGACCACTGACAACACAACATTACGTTATTTCCCCATCACTTTCGCCAGTTGCAAGAGTGATGACTGAATATTGATGGCCGATGGGGAAATGGTGCTTACGTCAATCCTTCGGATTTCCTGATGACCCATGATGGACAAATCTCAATTTCAATTGCCATTAATTATGCGGAAACTATGAAATAAACTGAGATTTCCGTCCATTTATTTCATCCTTTTGAGTTTGCCCAAAAAGGTCTTGACCTCCATTAACAAACCCAATTTATTCGTGCATTTGCACAGCTTCCCAAATCAAATTACTAATCTAGACAACAATTTCAATTAGACTTGGTCCACTCAGAAAACAGAAAATTATCGAGAACACGTGACATTAAATTGTTCACTTTCTATATAGTTACCTATAATTTCATTATTCAGTAAACATATGACTCGAATAGCATGACAAATCAGCTTTGCTAAATAGGTAATTGATGGTTGTATGATATTATTCGTTTCGAATTTGCCTCAAATTGCCATAGTGAACAGAGGAAAACTTACCCTAGCTTATACAAAAACCAGATACTATTGATGATATCTAATGGTGTAACTAGATAAGATTATGTTCACTCTTAAGCTTATTTCCATAGGGAGGAATTACTGAAACTATGGGATATCTCAGTGCTTCAAGAAACTTCAGGAAAACAAACTGACACCCAAATTCAACAAGCAATTAGTCTAAAAGTAAAGCCATCTATCTCTATGATCCAAAATTTAAAACACTTTTAAAACAAAACGTGGCAAAAGCAGCATTTAAACCGGGTCAGTAAGAGATTGGTTCAAGTTGTCGCTGCAACACATCGCTGCATGATCACGCTCAATACAACACCGTGGTTATTAACTGGTTATTACTTACTGTCTTACTAGGCTTCCCTCTTGGCATTACATTCCTTTATTTATCTTGGGCCCGGATTTGCCGGGAAGGAATTAATGATAGCAGCATGTCATCAGCAATCAATATATGTGCCTTGCAATGCTTTTCGATTCGCGCACTATTTTATTTTTCAATTTTAAGACATGTCATTGTTTTGCTATTTCAGTTATCACCGGGTATATTTTTCAGATCTCATTTGAATTTTTGTGTACAGTTTTTCAACTAAAAATTTGTAAAACCAAGAACTCAAATTGAACCAGTTTTGCTGGCATGCTTGATTCGTATTTAAATTACTATAATTAGAGCTCTGTCAAAACCTTTCAACGAAATGAAAAAATCGAACTGAGCTCGCCATTAAAATGTTGTTTTAAAATGCAAACTATAACGGATGCGATATATGTCACGTTGCCAATCTTAGTACTTTAGTAGCCTCCTAATAAACTAGTAAAAACTACTTGAATACTTTACAAGAATAAATGATATAGGGGAATTAATTATCCTCCGGACACACTAATTATAGTTTGCTCTCATGACTACAATATATGCCATTGTGTTGTAAGTATTCTGTCAAAATCTGCCAACTTTGCGGATCACTGGAGCTGAGAAACTTCAAAAACCACTTTGAAAGCGTCGATAAGTGCACCAGGACTTTGCGTGCGGTGACAAGGTTATTTTTCAAGAAGCCGAACAACGGTGATATGTTTATGTCAAGAAACTGTAAAATTTACGTGTCTTAACGTCAGTTCACGCATTCCAAGACGACATGTTGACAGACATATCGCCGTCCACTCGTATCACATCCTGTTATCATAAGTACTTCCGGGTTTAATGCCAGCTTCATGAACTGCAGTTACGAAAAATGCAATTCCGTCCGGAGAGGAGATATGAAGAGTATCCTTGTCCGGAGGTATTTCAGCGACAGAGTAATCTACGCAAGTACTAAGCGAGATAGTCAGGTTTTTATTGATCTGTCGCAACTGTAATTAGACACTAACAACTCTGTTTAAAATGGGAGATAAAGCTCTGCTCGCGATTAATCGACTGTATCATTGTTGAATGTTCAACTTACAACGCCCAACGAACCGTTTTAAGTCTGAATCAATGCCATAATGATTTCAGCTGCTATATTGCCAAAATTATGGAGCTGACGTCTTAAATAGATCCATAGGACAATCGACAATATCACACTACGACTTCGTGCAGTATCATTTTGTAAGAGATTTTGGTTGTGACAGTCTACAGCAGTTTGTAGTGCTTGTGATTCGCACATCTTTGATTTTATAAACGACCGGGTTTACAACATTTCCGCTTTTGTTTCTAATCTAATTACGTTTGTTTAAATTCTTTCTCGACAATACTTCATTCTATTGGCATCATTTGACTTCATTTTTTAGTTTACGAGTTCCACTTGCAGAGTTAAAATCATGAAAATAGAAGGTGACACGAAAACTACAAATGGAAGTTCTTCTCCGAGAATAAAATGTATTTCTGAGCAGATCATGGACGCTGGAAAGAAATTAAAGGTCGCTGAGGATGAAACTGAAAAAATGTTGACTGACAAGCTTCTCGGCTATGATGAAAAACATAGGATCGAAAAAGATCTCAAAAATGCTATAAAATCTACGTTAGAGTCCTCTTTTTTTGTGAGAGGGAATGAGCTGAAAGCGCATTTTGTCAAGTCACTTAATCGTGGAAACAATTTGTTACTTTTAAGGACGTTGAGATGCTTTGTGTGGTCACTAAAGACCGGAATGATAGATCCGGATCTTGATATAATCGACCATTGCTTACAAGTTATAGGCTCAATGCCAGACATTTCTGTTCTGCTGGAAGTCTCCAAAATCTTGCAACAACTATCATCCTATGACTCTCCTAACCTCGTCATCAACTCGTTTAGAAGAATGGATAATTACACTGCCGTGGGAACCTACCTAGCTGATAAAAACGGGGCCGCTAAAATGGCTTTGGCACTAAAGAAAACGCTGCCCTCTATAATTGCTGATCGGGCGAGCGTATTTGAATATATTGCCGACGTACTTAACCATTGGTTTGTCTTCGTTCAACGCAAACTAATCTGTCCCATGGCAAAGAAAGACGTGGCAGAACTTATAGAATATTTCACTGCAATCCTCCTTAACCAAAACATTTCATTTGTTCTGGGCCTGTCCCTAAGGAACATTCTAATGAGCCTCCTTAACTTCCAGAGCAACTCCGAACAGGCAGACTATGTTTCTGTACTGCTGAGTAACCTTGCAGAGCCTACAGAAGATTTGACAAAGGTAAAGAAAACTCTGGAGATGCTTAAAAAGTTGGCAGGACGAGGCAGAAGTGGAATAATAAGAGCATCCCAAGAGGGTGCCATTCTACAACATCTTATTCGAATATGCATGTCGTCTAAAGAAAAGGAAAGTGAAACGGTGCACATATGTCTGCATCTTCTAATCATGCTTTACGAGTCACCGCACTACATTGAGGAACACAAGGCCCTCAAGACGAGGGAATTTGTCATTTTTCTGACTAGCAGTGTAGGTTTTTATGACGGAGATTGCATTAGGATTCTCAAGTTTCTAATTTTCAATGACCCACACAATGAAATTCTGAAAGAACACGTGGTCGAAGTGAGCATGAAGAACAAATTTCTGAGAGAAAACAACTTCTTCAATCAGATTCTTGCTGTAGCCAAAGGAAACACAAGCTTCCGCCACAAGTGTCAAAAATTGCAACTCTTAACCTACCCAACTTTGGCTTGGTTTGTACTTTCGTACAGTAAAGACACCTTCCTGGACCTTTGTATTGCCCTCAATGGAATTGTTTTCAAAACAAGGATGTTCGAGCTTTCCTGGATGCTCCTCGGATTTGCTCTGTTTCCTCTACTGATTTGCAACATTGCTTCACTGAAAAACTTCTACTCAGCTACCCCACTGTCCATCTATGTTTCATTGGAGGGCTATGTTCCTTGCTGCCGGCTATTAAAGTACATTGCTCCTTGGAGGTTTGACAATAAAAAACATGTGATATTTAACCTCCTTACCATATTTCAACTTCATCCAGTCGTTATGGTGGTCGATATTTTGTCCCACCACCCTCAGCCAGTTGGAAATATCCTGCGGTCACAGTACAATTTGAAGAAGCTGAATTGTATTGAGACTATGCTGGAAAACATACCTTGCCTGGCCATTAAAGTCGTCAAAATCGCAGCGAAATTCCACAGTGGCGCCTTCAATTGGAGTTCCTGTGGGCACATTTTTGAAATTATAACTCTAGCAAACTCGGTCTTCTCCCTGAGCAAGTCAGCGCTTGATTTTGAAAGTATAGCCCGATTTGTAGACAATGGGCAGTGGCAAATAAGCCTGTTTTCACAGAAAGCCTCAATCCTAATAGGGTACCTAGCCATGATAGGTTCAAGAATGCTAATGTTTCTTGTCCTGACTCGGTTTGACAACTGGGTCTTTATCTTCACCATTTTCCTTCATGTGCTGTTCAGTTTTACAGTGCAGCTCTTCACCTATCACATCAAGGCTGAAAAAGACGGAGACTTAGATGAGCACTTTGTGTTTCTGAGGAAGTTTGACTGGAGACTGGTCCCTTTTTCACTTTCTGAAGGTTTTCTGGTTCTTCTGAGGAGTCCTATGGAGTATCTAGGGGTGTATTCCCACTTTCAGTATCTCCGGAAAAGATGGCAATTCTTCGGCATCTACTTCGTTCATTGGATTCAAGTGGTGGCGGTCAACCTAAGCTTCATATTCCAGATCTTGGCAAAGGACCCAGATAATTTCGTGAAGGAAAGATCAATGTTCATCATCAGTTTGCTTAGCATTGGACTTCATTTTACAGCAGGACTCCTCTTTGCATTCTACTTCTTTATCTGCCGTCCAAAGAGAAAACGCACCTTCAAATTTGTACCAGCAAACGGACAAAAAGCATGCGCTAAAGAGGAAGAAACCATGGAGAAGGACGGAAGCAAGATACCCAGACTGGCTGACACGAAACCTCAACTCAGCTCGACATCACTTCGGGAGGACACCAACAGTTTTGCTGCAGAGTATCGAGCTCACATCGACGGAAAGGATTGCACTTTCAAACCTCGTTCGGATACAGAGGACCGGCCAGCCAAGAAGAAACCTAAAATTAAGTTCAAGAGCGTTTACGTGAAAATCTGATGCCAGGGCATGCCAGTATAAGTGCGATGGACGTCGGCATTCTTGGAAGGAGACCAATAAAACGCTATATCATAGGAACAATCTATTCGAGAAATACTGTCACGTGCAGAACGATAACAACTGGCCAACTCCTTCAGAAAAATGCTGACGTTGCTAACTAATGGACGTTGGACAAAAAGTTAAACCACGAACAAGGGAATTATGGAACTTTAAGTTTACTGATTTAATAAATTGGATATTTAAAGTTAAGTCACCTCACACAATCAAAGGCGGTAAATATGATGCAAATATCTTGTTTTTCTACCATTATCAAATGAGTATCCAACAGCTGTTAGTATGTTAATGTTCCATGTTTATTAACTTATTACCAACTATTCTATTTAATGCAACATAGGAATCTGCTTTGTAATTTATTCATTCACAAACTACTTACTGCTACTTTTTTTGGGAAAGTAACTGTATGTACGCACCATTGCATTCACCTGACTCCTGAAAATTTTACTGAGAATACTTCAATTTCAGAATTTAATTTTTTAGTGACTATCAATGCTAAATAAGAGTTAAAATAAAAGACGAAAAGGCTGATTTGAATTGGGCGATTTTCCAGTATTTATGATAAATCTTAAGTTAATTTTTAGCGATTTTTGAGCAATTTTTTCGAACTTCGAGTCTAATAACACTCCAAATTTAAATGGTAAACACAAAATAGATAACATTAGCAGACATGGTACACTATCATTGTATAAATAAACAGGTTAGAGGAAGCAAAAAAATTGAACTTGAAATTCTATGGTTACGTGCAGAAAATAAAGCTGCTCATCCAATCTCAAAATTCAATATAGTCAACAGCAATTTTAATTTTCCGCTTAGTTTTGATCCAACCATATCATAAAAATCTCAGAAGTACATCAAGGTTTTATAAAACAAATAAAATTATTTCACTGAAGTGACATTGGAACATATCTTAGCTAACGTAAAAATCTGGACTTACGTGTTCGAAAATTATAGAAAAAAACGCTTTATGTATAGCAGAAATCCAGTAAGTAATATTACTAGCGTCATCAAAAACTAGTACACTTGTCAGAGGGAAATAACCCGAGATGCAACTTCCTTGTCACAAATTAACTTAAACTGTTCTGTTTTCAACGATGACAGACACGTGGTAGACATTTAACCAACACACGCACGAACACACACACACACACGCACACACACGCACACACACGCACACACGCACGCACACACACACACACACACACACACACACACACACACACACACACACACACACACACACACACACACACACACACACAC
>JH153115.1:6217-19782 GCA_000226015.1 Mnemiopsis leidyi
ACTTCTCCTTCTCTTCTCCTTCTCCTTCTCCTTCTCCTTCTCCTTCTCCTTCTCCTTCTCCTTCTCCTTCTCCTTCTCCTTCTCCTTCTCCTTCTCCTTCTCCTTCTCCTTCTCCTTCTCCTTCTCCTTCTCCTTCTCCTTCTCCTCCTCCTCCTTCTCCTTCTTCTTCTCCTTCTCCGCTCCTTCTTTCTTTCTTCTTCTTTCCATTAAATTTTTTACTTTCTTCTTTTTTGCTTCTCCTTCTTCTTCTTCTTCTACAGATAAATGAAACAGAAAAAGTAGTCATGATAAAATAATTGTTAAATTTCACCGCCAATAAATACATCATTTTTAATAATATCCAAGCTGAAGTAAAGAAGTAAGTTACTACCTGATTACAATATTTGGTGATAACGGCTCAAAAGTAAATTGCGAAACAACGCTTAACTTAAACTTTTAACCCTTGTACTCAGAAATTTCGCATATTTTTTGACTAAATTGAAAAGCTAACGTGACGTTAGAAACACTCAAAATATGTACTTAAATAGTATAAGGCATTCATAAAACAGTGATATCAACTCTAAATTTCTTAAGCTCAGTTGTAATCCATGTGCAAATATTTTTTAATCTGGGTTCAAATACCATCGTTGTTCACCATAAAATCAACGATGACAAACATGTAGTAAATTCTTTAGGCTTCGACTAAAACAAGCTATTAAACATTAACGTTAGAGGTCAGTTTTCTTTATTTGGTAAATTTTCTATAAACATTATCCAAGGCCCTTGGAGATGACTAATCGTTAGCACTTTAAAAATTACTGTCACTTCCAAAAAGACTGCTAAGATTATCAACAGAAAAAGTTCTGACTTTGCATTTTAACAGTCCTCTGATTTTCCGTCCGCCACTGTAACGGCGACATATACATTGATGAAGTTTAATACAGATTTAGTTAAACAGCACAATCAGTAATACAGTTCTGTCTGAAAACAGTTTAAAAAAGGTCATTGCAAGAGCTAGATGGCCAACTCTATCTGAAGGGTTGTAAGATTAAGTGTTGCTGGAGCAAGCCTTTTCTACTTATATTTTCAGTAATGAGCTACTTTTTCTCCATTTTGGGCGAAATTTATGCGTTTTTACCAACAATAGGTGAAAACAAATGCAGCCCCTTTGACAAAAAAGTTAAAAGTAATTTTTATTTCTACAATATATCATATGTAGATTACAGTTCCAGATTTGTTCTTCTTCCCCTTGTTCTTTGTTCAAACTACGTTTCCACTTCAGCACCCCCAGCAGACGCCGCAGCAGCGCTAAAAGTAGACGATCACTCGCTCCTCAACCAGTATACTTTGTATCTACATCCTCGAGGTAACTCAAAACATCCAGGTTATTTAGTGGTTATATAAATTAAATAGTATATTTAAGGTGATATTATCTCAGTAGCGCTGTACATCGGCGGGTTTGATAAGTTGTCCTGGATGATGGTTCAATATTCTAACATTGACAGTTCGTTTTTTCAAAATCTATTTAAAAGAGCAATGATTTTGCTTTTCATGGGTGATCTCTGCTCTCACCAATTAAAAGAAAGCAGAAGATAGTGTTACGTAGCACAAAGTGCATGACCGACCTGATTTTACGTATCTTGTTAATTACCGTCACGTTTTCGAGAAACAATTACCGCTGCATATTGACTGTGGTCAAAAATTAGTGCATTACAATTAATTGGGGTCAATAAACACATCCTTCTTCAGCACATATTGCGTACAGTTTCTGTCGCACTGTTTCCTCTTGTAATATGTCAGAGAAATCATCCCGAATTTAGTAAGTTCTCGTAGAGTAGTTGAGATGCAGTTTCAAAAGTTTACTTTTACATCACGTTAAATTGATAAGAACTTACCTCATAACGCCACATTTTTGCGTATCGAGTTTATCGGCGATTAAGCGGCTTAAAAATAAACGGGGCTTAATTAAGTCGGATGAGTTAGTTAGATACGCGTGTGTTCTGGCGAATTATTTAATCAACGCTGTAATATCTCAGTTTACTTGAGGTCTACGTTAAAAAATGACGGGCGCTTTGAACAAGGCTCCGCTGTTATTGTCTTGCAAATCGCTATACTTGTATCAATTTTTTATCATCCTCTAAATAGTGCACTCCTGTGGTATCTTCACACTACAGAGACTGCACAGTGTACCGTTTCCTTTCCAATCTCCTTAGCTATTTTATATATAGCGATACAGCTATACAAGCGATTTTCCCTCTATTTAATGATAACCCCTCCCTTGAAGGATGGCAAAGTTCCTACACTCTTACACGCTGCACGTGCTGCAAATAATCTACTACATCTTTGTAATTCTGTTCGGTACGCTGGGTAACGCCTTCGTAGTGTACGCGTCCTACTTCTACCGCAACTTCCAGATGGGGCGCACTACCGTTACTCTGATACGTCACGTGTCGCTGTGTGACTTGTGCTTCATTATCATCCCCGTTCTGACGTCCCTTATCACCCACTTTAAGCAGGAGTACGTGTTTGGTGCTTCCTTCTGTGTCGCCGAGATCTTGATCCAGTCTACGATAGCGCTGGCACACATAACCTTTGTGTGTTTGTTAGCTGTTCATCGGTTGGTGCGCTGTGTGCGCCCTAGGCGCGCGGCTCAGATTTTCCAGAAACTGGGAACTGCGCTGGTTGCGTGTGTGTATCTGGGCAGTGTTTGTGTGGTGCTGTTAACGTTGGGGCGGACTTCACGGACCAGCACGCAGGGAATGTGCCGGGGGTTTATGAGCATGAGTGACGGTCACATGATACATCACGTGGGTATGAACATGTCAGACAGCAACATGAGGAACAGTTCTAGTCATGTTGCCATGGGAATGGAAAACGTCTCAGAAATGTATGAAATGAGGGACCAACACAAAGGAATGTCACGTATGGACAGCAGTGAAGGAAACAGCAGAGACAATAAACAAAGTTTTAAACTTGGACACAGCGGACAGGCAATAGCAGACGCTCTCCACTCGGACGTTCCGGCAGAATCTATCCAACTCCTCTTAGCAATACTGGTTCCCTTTATCGGGACTATTTGTGCCAACACGGCCATCTGGATCTTCACCTGTAGCCGATCTCAGAAGTACAACTACCGGCCCATCATCACCGTAACGGTCATATCGGTCCAGGTTATCCTGTCCTGGGTGCCCATGATGGTAATCCTGATCTTCAAGAACTTTGTGGGGAGTCAGATCGAACAGTCCCACCTTGATCACATCTCGTTAAACCTCCACCTGCTCGGCATCATCACCAACCCCATCGTCTACACGATATTCAGCCAGGGCTTCAAGAACTTCCTGAAACAGAGGGTGTACGATATAGTCACGTGCTACGTGTGTCACACCAGCACGGAAGAGTGTGTTGCTCCTGGGGCGGCGGTGGTCAAGAGGAGACAGTCGTGTGTGTATCCGTCCGGGATGAAGAGTGTTTCTCCCTCCGTGAAGGTGGACTCTACCATGTCTCTCAGGTCGACCACGCTCACCACTATGGAGGCTGGAACTAGTCAGCCTTATAGGCAGAACTTTCTGGGGCCTGGAGGAAGAGTTGGGGGTTCTGCCAGACGGAATTCCGTGTCATAGCGGAAATTGTTGATGTAAGCACCTGCATATTTAATGCAGTGTTAGGTCTAGATTATTAGTTGTGAGATGCCGAGCAATAAAGGCGGTTGCTAAAGTGTTAATAATCATTGAATTAGTTTTTTGCTAACTTATGATTAGATTATACAGTTTAAAATTAAATTGCTGCGTATGCCAGGATGTTGACTAACATCCGTAATAGCTATTTATTGTTCTAACTTCTAAGAAACTCTTAAGAAAAAGGACATGGTTGTCAGTTAAGTTGGCGGAGAGGAAGAATGAAATGAAGAAGAGAGACAGTTGGCTTGGTGTTGGTTTGGTGGGTGAGCTATAGACAAAGAGCATTGTGTCTACACCTGCTGCTTTCTACCACGGACTACTCCTTCTCTTTATAAATGGTCTATTGGTCTTTATGTGGCCTATACTGCAGGAGGAAGGGACAAGCTCTTGTCGGTGACACCTGGCACTTTATCAAGTAAATGTTACAGCTTATAGAGTAAATGTTACGGCTTGAAATGTGAAGTTTTATAGAGATTTGGCTCAACAAGCTCAACTCAGAGCCCATTTGATTCGGAGTTTTGACATAACGCATGTTAAAAAGCCTCTAAAGGTGAATTTAAGAATTGGCATGAATTGATTTAAGATATTTGTGGTATAACTGTATGCAAACATATTCAATTTCATTTGTTTCAATGATATAAGTTAAAAAGTTCTCAGACCACTGAATGTTTTTTACAGTGTTCCACAACAATACTAACCATCCTCAAGTTAATTTATACGATAATTTGTAAATTTGAGTTGTTTTTTCTCGCAACTTATCGTGCATCAGCGAGAATTCAATAAACATTGCTTGTCGTTGTTGTGCATTAGTGATCCACGAGGGAAGTCACTTCTCTTCAGTGCCGGTAATTCTCCAAACAATTCGTCTGTATACAAAATAAATCAAGCAAAAATCACGCCAATCATTTTACAATTGTCACTGCAACCACGTTTATAGATTTGAACTTTATGGTTGTAAAATTGTTCGGTTTATCAACATTTTCTACAAACATTACGGTAGTTAATTTATACAATCGGAAATCAATTAATCAATAGTTCCAAACTTAATTAATGCTACGGAATCTTATAAAACTTTTCCACTGAAAAAAGATATCAAAAGAATACCAACCAAATATGACATCAATTTCAGAATATAAGAACTTTGTCGAAACAATTCATAGTCCCATTTCTTGGGTTCTCAATTCCATGAAGGTGGAGTTTCAATATCTCGGGCCACTGTTTCACTTCAAAGAAACTGCCGCCCCTCTATAATAGTTAAGTGTCGGCTTTCAAACAGCCGAAAGTAACCCGTCTGATAGAGAACAATTTATTGACTATGATAAGCTGCGTCTGTAAGTGTGTCTGTGAGTGTGTCTTGTTGAAAAGAAACAAGAAGTGAGTAGACTCCTTATCTTCTTGATACAGTGGTCTTCCATTCGACGATATATCGCCATTTTATTGAGTGGTCAAGTAGGTGGAATTCATGTTTTGTTGATACTAAACCTGTTAGGTGTTGATCGACTGGGATATCGAAATGTGGGTTAAGTTCTCCATCAACCAGTTAAGATCTTATTGAGAAACATTGTCCCTTAGAAATTGGCTCTTTTGGCCACGATTTATACCCATATATGATCCAAAGATAGCAATCTACCTCAGGACGTTGTTACTGTGCTGGTTGTTACTGTGCTGGTTGTTACTGTGCTGGTTGTTACTGTGCTGGTTGTTACTGTGCTGGTTGTTACTGTTACTCCCTGCGGCGGTACTATGTGTGGTCATGTGACCAACCTGACCTCTACACGCTCTACACACCACACTAATCTTAGTCTTTAGAAAACCCAGCAGAGACTTGTTAAACACGGTGTAAACTACAGGATTACTACACATGGAGAGGAGGACCAGGTTAAATGCTATCTCCTCCATCTTAGCATAGCTGGCGGACACCTTGAATATGTACTTCTGGAACATGTAGATGATGAAGGGTAGCCAGGAGACCAGGATGAACCCCGAGATGACACTCACTGTTATCAGAGGTCGGAGATCAAACTTGTGACTTGCCCGACAGGCCAGCACCCAGAGTCCCACGTTGGTTGCTATGGTTCCCACAAACGGTATCAACATAGTGAAGGCCACGTGTACAAACCGTACCGCCAAAACGTCCTTAGGCGGGTTGTCTACCACCGCAAAACAACCGTGACTACTGATTGTGAAGGTAGTTCCCTTCATTGTCATGTACGTGAGACTGACCTCCGCTGCCGAGATGCAGTACACCACCAGAGCTCCTATCTCGATAAAAGTGGGCTGGAGAGAGAGGGTGGTGTGGGGCTTGTAACACCTGATCAGCCGGTGTATGGATATGAGGAAGACAAACTTGAAGTTAGCGGAAGTAAGGGCGGGACGGAGGTAGGTGGTGTAGTAACACATCGCACACTCCGTCTGGAAGAGACACAGTTTACAGATGTAGGTGGAGAGAGCGGGGATCCCCAGGAGGAGGAGACACAGTACGTCACACGCAGTCAGGTGTTTGATCAGGAGGAGGGAGATGCGGCAGGTGTTGGCTAGCTCCTTGTAGGCGATAACGGCGTACAGGACAAAACAGTTGCCTAGCAACCCCACCAGCAGGACAAACACGTTGTACGAGATCAGGAGGAACATGTCCCAAGTCAGGGGTTCCTCCGTCGAGGTGATGTCCAGTTTGAGACACCGGTTTTGGTTGCTGCTGTTCTGGGCCGTGAAGCCGTCTGTCGAGTACATGTCGGCCTTGGGGTTACTTGATTACAATACTTATTATCTATACAATATATCAATACAATATAAATGTAGAAAACTATATCATTTCAAAAACTTTAGTATATCATTTGATAGGCACAACAAGCAAATTCTGACAGTTTCATCAAGAAATATTGACGAGAAGTGAAGTTTTTTTTCATTTCCATGTTAGGAGGTATCAAAATTTTATAACCAACCTGTATTATGTAGAAAGATGAAAATGAAAGCTATGCTATGAATAACAAATAATTTTAATAAAATAAAGCTTTCTAATGAAATTCTAATCAAGTTAAAAACGAACGCGATACTAACTGTAAATGATTTAATGTAGTTTAAATATGCGATTTAGAAAATTACAAGAACTCTTAACAAAACAAAACAGGACTTCCTAACTTCAGAGCAATAAAACATTGGCGTGCAATAGATCGGTAGGATGTGAGTCTGGACAATAGAACATATTCAACTCAGCCGCTAAATTATTTTACATTAAACTTTTGTTCTCGAACACTAGGCAGGCAGGAATAATTTTCTAGTTTTTCCAGAGCATTGCTCCGTAATTAGCAGTATCGGATTACCGAAGTTGGGCTGGACGAACCACCTTCAGGACCTTGACGAGAAAATAGTGGAGCTAGGAATTTCTGAGAAACTTATCATCAATTTATTTTTATAGATGTTATAAAGGTCGGGTGAACTGTAAACAGATCATGATGTTCAAATAAACAAAAGATGAATGTAAAACCAAGAAGATGAGGAAGAATTGTCGAGATATGACAATACGAAAACAGTTGTGTGATATGTTAAGTGTGGTAGGGCAGGCAGGGTGGAGTTAAGGAGCTACATCTGTCTTGTGGCTACAATGACAGAGGGAGGTGGAGCTTACAGTGGAAGTTAACTACGTGTTAATGACGGAGTAATCTAGCGTCCTTTGTTAACTCATTACTGCCTTCTTTGTCAATAGAGCGGGCTGTAGACTGTATGTGGTTATTGCAGACTATTTTGTGACCCACCTGTCACCAATGAACGTGTATATAAGTATACTATATATTATAGCAGTCACGTCCCTAGGGAGTAGTTCCTGAAAAATTTAATTTTTGTGGCTCCGTTGAAATTGTTACATTTTATTGTAAAATTTGATCTGAAAGGTTTTCCGAAACAAGTAAGCCGTTAATCAAGACAAAACAGGTTTTTAAACAACAAGAGCCAAGCTCCAACTCTGTAATTGTTGTTCGGAACGAGCACAGAAATAGCGTTACTAAGGATGACAACACGCACAAGTTAACTCAGAAGAACACATTTCCATGTACTCCATTACAAGCAGGAGTGAGGACTACTCATGCTGGGGTCGTTAAGTAGGTACTTATCTCACTACGTCCTGGTGAGCACGCTCCCTCCCCACTGATAGTGTTATTACTTCATTACACTGGGCGGGGGAGACGTATTTAGCTAGTTGAGCATGAAATTTAGCTTGGTTATTTATATATATAATGGGGTACGAGGTTATTAATAATCTTATTCATGATGTGCTACATATTAATACATAGGTTCTTAGATCATCTGGGTGGATTTCTGTTCAAAGTAAGGAAATTTGAAGACCCTCTGCTGCAAATGGGCGTCAAAACACCAAGCCTCCAAGTAGCAGTCATACAGAGTTTAACTTTGAACAATTTACTCCTAAAAACAAGATGTCTACAAGAAAGCGACACTGTCCAGTGTCCTTGTTGTCCCAGTTAATTAGGTGGGGCTGCTGCTGGCTCCCCACAAAAGACAACGTGCACTGGAAGAACAAAAGCAAGTCTGGGTCACACACTATCTCCCGCTCTCTGTCCAGCTAGCTTAACATATTACAGTAACATAACGCATCATCTTCTTTTTACCTTTGTGACAATAGAGTGCAGTTTCCGCTGTTGTGATTGGTAAGAAGAGGTCATGTGACCAGCTATTTAGGACAATGGGCGTTTTATATTTGGTGAGGAGGAAGAGCTTGTTGTAAAGACCTTGCTTTAATTCAGGATTTTTTGCTACTTGATAATCTCTGGTGAAACGGAATTCCGCAAAAGCCTACTTAGAGACGAACGGTGTCCATAATGATGTACCAATATCTTAAGAGGGGGCTGACAACTGAGAAATAAGAAGGTCAACAGGGCAAGTTAAGCTACTATGCAAGTATGTAAATAACGCGGAGCGTTTAAAGAATTAACCAAACCAAGCTAAGTAGTTCACCATTGTAGTCTATCTACTATCTACTAGCGACTAGTGACACTGAATGTGACTGCTGATCTAGCACAGTAGCACAGAGAGTTACTGATGAATAGTCATGACACGGGAACTGGACCTTCTATGTCATCATTATGGTCGATTAGCTCAGTTACTCAGTTACTCAGTTACAATTGTGAACAATCCCATTTACATGGCTCAGGATAGCAGGATAGGTTGATGGACTACTTATTCGTAATGTCCTGGATAGACATAACATACATTAAGTGTGTCAACTCCACACGAAAATTACACCCGATATTCCAATAAACTTTCACGGTGTGTAAGACAAGAGTCTCAGCAGCACCTAAAGTTTCGTTTAATCATAATGATAAGCGTTTCCGAATGCCATAAGTCGTAATATAGCTCTGAATAACGAAATAAGTCAACAACTAAAAGACAAGAGGAACAAAGGAGGAATTGCAACACACTCTACCTGGAGGGGTGTCTCCAGAACTCCTCCCGTAGAAGTGGACTGTTACAACATAGAACCTCGGTCAGCTGAACTGTTTACAGACACTTTCTATTAGAAAGTGATTAGTTTCTGCTAATGACCTGCACATAACTGTTGGACTTATACTGTCTGCAGGTTATCAGGGTTATGTCTGTACTACTCTATGTCTACTGTAAAAAAGTGTTTGTATTATAATCGAAAAGATAGTCTGTAAAAAAATTGTCTATAATAATCGAAAAGATAGTCTGTAAAAGAAGTGTCTGTACTAATCTAAAAGATAGTCTGTAAAAGAAGTGTCTGTACTAATCTAAAAGATAGTCTGTAAAAGAAGTGTCTGTACTAATCTAAAAGATAGTCTGTAAAAGAAGTGTCTGTACTAATCTAAAAGATAGTCTGTAAAAGAAGTGTCTGTACTAATCTAAAAGATAGTCTGTAAAAGAAGTGTCTGTACTAATCTAAAAGATAGTCTGTAAAAGAAGTGTCTGTACTAATCTAAAAGATAGTCTGTAAAAGAAGTGTCTGTAATAATCTAAAAGATAGTACATGTACCCCATGCGAGGAGCAGCATAGAACGTCTACAAACCTACTTAAGTACTTAGCTACCTTCTATATCGGTGTGGAATGTGGAAGTACTGAGTAGATTGTAGCATTCTTGCTGGCTGCAAGTGCATCATGTCAAGCTAATACTGTAGATGCTTGGTAAATCAGGTCTAACAGAGACCCTTAAAACTTCAATTAAACTTCAAAACAAACGAAAGACCTTGAATAATTATCATTCAAATCAATGTATGTAGTCGAATATCGTAATTTCGATGAACGAATATCTAAGTGAGGCTTCTGAAAACTAATTCTTATGTAAGCTGGCCGTTGAACCACGAAATTTATTTTGTTGCGGATAAATGGCCAGGTGCTGCTAGAAAATTGGGATGCAACTCCAAAGCGTGACGATTCTATCGTTTATCAACTTCTACTGTTAGCTTCAGGATAAGAGGCGTCCTGACTACTATTTGAGTCCTTTCAGTTTGGGTAGCTTACTTCAATGTAGTACATATTCTACGGATTCCTGTAAAACTTTAGCGGCGTTAAAAGATATCGCTAACTTGGCGAAGTATCCTAGTGGGGCTAGATAACTCAAGTTTGGGTGACTTATGGAAGAGGTCAAGTCTGAAAGAATGAATTACAAGCATGTTCAGCGCTAATCACAGTTAGGGACCTTTTGTAGTCTTTTAAGTTTAAAAGAATAAGAGGAGAATAAGATCTAGCTGAACATGAATGATTTACGAGCGTCTAATTGCCTGAGTCTCTCATCCTTGAGGACTCACTGCGTTAAAACCCATGTTTGCTCACTGCTTTAGGCAGCATGTTTACAACATGTTTTGTAGCAAGAAGAATGAGGGAACCCCCGAGTACAATTGTGCTGCAAGGAAAGAAGAAGGCCGAATACTACGTACACTACAATATATAATTCATTCATCAAAGGAAGTGAGCGTAAGCCACTTTGTAGTATAATCGTTTATAGCCTGTTTTAAATCTATTTCGATTCAAAAGGAGTGATCGAAAACTTGTTTTGCTCTTTCTCAGACCAACCAACGGTTCGAGTTTGAATAAGTATGACATTTATTTTAGTATTATGACATTTTTAGATGAAAATCAAATTTTTCTAAAAGACAAGCAAATTAAGGTTTCATGGGCTTATCAGCTCAGTAGAATATCATGTGCTCAGACTATAGAATTTCACCTACCCGTTGACATTTGTCTCTGTTTGGTGCTCTGTCTTGGATTATCTCTATTACCCCTCTTCCTTTTTAACCGATGTCTTTCGATCTTTTGATTTTGTAAAATTTGTCTACTGTAAAAAAAACTAATTCTAAAACATACACAGATTCATTTTTACGCTATGGAAGAACGTTCAGTTCTCATCAAGATGAGAGACGGAGAATACTTGATCATACCTAAGGATCAGCTTACAACTAACAGTCCTAAGTTTAGACATATTTTTGACGTGTTGAAGTATGAGGAACATGAGATAGAGGACTTCTCATCAGAAGCAGTGAAGACTTTCATTGAATTTCTAGGTTCTAAAGTAGCGGATCGTCTAACGTTCTATTCGTTTAGAGAAATATGCAAATTAGCAGTCGTGTTTGAAGTTAACTGGTTAAAAGAAGAATGTCTTGAATGGCTTAAAAGTAAAATGTTTGCCGATTCGTTTTATGAAAAAACAATCGGCTTGGAAAAGACGTTCATTTTTGAAGAGTGCTGGTTTATGCTGGACAAATGGGCTGATGATACTATGATGAATGAATTTCTATCAGTTTTTGCTCACGAAGACAACACATTATTACTGTTTGGCTATTTGTCAGATATCACAAAACTAAAGACAAGTCAGATTGATCCTCTGTTAAAACTGGGGGGAGAAAATGTGGAATTATTTCTCAAAAGTATCCTACAAAATCTAACTGATCAGAAAACCCTTGACCCAAAGCTGAAGTACCTGCTACAAAACTTGAATCTAGCTTTGTGTAGTGAGGTCAATGAGGAACTTTATCTTGAAGTCATGGATACGGTATCCAACTTATCAGAAATTTCAGTAGCTGATCTGAGATTTGTACAACAGTTAACTACAAATACAGCGAGATTAGTAAGATCTCGAAAACAGGAGAGGATGACAAGAAAGGCTACAGTGCTGTGGGATTCTAGTAACAAGATATTTCCCCATCTTTTGAAATCACTGGGAAATATCATTCAAGCTATTACTGATGATAGGGTGTTGTCAATGTTTGTCGCAACAGAAATGATACTATTGACCTTCGACTTAATAGATCCTGACTTTGATATAGAAGAACCAGATGCATTTATTTTGAACATAGAAAAGCTCTGTAGCGATAAAAAAATGCAGCGAGTGTCGCGAAAATTTCTCAATGAAATTATTTCTGCTCTGAAATACTCGAATGCGAGTCAGAACAAATTGAATCACGTGCATTACCTTCTCAAAAAAATAAAAAACAATAACAAGTTATGTGCAAACTATGAGAATATTGTCATTCCAAGACAGGATTATGCGTTCAAGGATAATGATCATCAATACCTATATTTCTTCAAACATCCACTATCTGGGAACTGCACAGAGTCTGGTAGCAAATGTGGATTTATTTTAAAGACTTACGAAGAAGGGGATTGGATTTTTAAGCTATCTACTGACAAAGAGGAGTATGCCAACTGTGGTATTCACCTTCATGATTACATATCATCACGTGATATGTTTCATTATTTCACATTATCAGCAACATATGAAGGCAACGAGGTAAAAGTATCAGGCACATTATCTTGGTGGGTAAAGTATTTTCCTGAAGATTGGGTGAAATCAATTACGGATGCGGATAACTTTGTTGAATACAATATTGGTGACTATGTCTGTAAGCTATAAATAATTTTTAATTGGTTGAAGCAGTAAAACAGGTGCATCCAAAAACCTCCTAGATTAGTTGTGAAAGAGGAACCCAGTGACGAATCTTAAAACATCAGCATACCGACCATCCTATTCATTGATAGTTGATAGTTGATTGTAAGTTGGCAATATTATATGCATAGTACTTGTTGACTTTTTTAAAGCTCATCGATGGGGAAATATCTGCAGCACGTTACATTTCAGTTTTATATTTTGCCTTTCCTTTGTTTCTCAGTATTCTGGAATAAAGAATAAAGTTTGCTGTTTATTGGTATAAGAATGAAATTGCATCGACACTGATTAGTGTGCTGTAGTCTGCAATATTATGCGTATTATTGATTTTTATGTAAATGTTAGTTGTGACTTATGTTAACTTGAGGCCGACATCAATCTATTGACATATATTTTAATATATTTACAAAATCGACAATAATTTTTTGAACATTTTAAGAATGTTGACCATGATCCTGGGTTTCTGATCTTTATATACTAAAGAGTGTTACTAATTGAAAAATTAAAGGTACATTGATGTATCACCGTCAAAATTAAAAAGATCGGAGTTATTGTAAATCGCTATGAGATAACTTAATAATAATATACGGGTTTCTTTAATTTTTTGGAATTTCTAGAAAGTCCGAGAATTGAGCAAACATAATTAGTTTATGATTTTAGGTTTGGAGTGCTACCTCCAATTCAAGGATGGATGGCTCCAGCATGACGGAGGCTGGGCAAAGCCTAACGGACCCCAGTCGCCTGATGAGAAAAGGGGGTACTCGTTATCCGACCAGATTTATTAGTCAACAGATCATCCATGTTGACCCAGTTTTCAACAAGTCCAATCCTGTTAACCACACTAAACGAGTTTTACGTTTTGGGACTTGGAACGTTTTATCTCTTGTCAGTTCATCAACACAGCTTCACCAACTTAGTCAGAACATTGATCAATACAGACTAGATCTTCTAGGGATCACTGAGACTCACATGCCTGGATCTGGTACTACTCTTTTGGATA